>JXTB01000398.1:201018-218388 GCA_002914805.1 Parasponia andersonii
AAGCTTTTCACCATGGGGTGCTCCGGTTTTGTTTGTAAAGAAGAAAGATGGGACTATGAGGCTTTGCATTGATTATAGGGAGCTGAATAAGGTCACAATCAAAAACAAGTATCCGCTTCCCAGGATTGATGATTTGTTTGATCAACTACAAGGAGCTTCTGTGTTTTCAAAGATTGATTTAAGATCAGGTTACCACCAGTTGAAAATTAAGGAGGAAGACATTCCCAAAACAGCTTTCAGAACTAGATATGGACACTATGAGTTTTTAGTAATGCCCTTTGGATTAACGAATGCCCCAGCTGCTTTCATGGATATGATGAATCGAGTATTTAAGGATTTCCTAAATAAATTTGTTATAGTCTTCATCGATGATATTTTGATTTACTCACACTCAAGAGACGAGCATTTGGAACATTTGAGGACTGTGTTGAGAATTCTTAGGGAAAAGTAGTTGTATGCTAAGTTTAAGAAGTGTGAATTCTGGTTAGAGAAAGTTATCTTTCTTGGTCATGTGATTTCTGAAAATGGTATTTCTGTGGATCCAACAAAAGTTGAAGCTGTGAATAATTGGTTGAGACCTACAAATGTTTCTGAGATTTGTAGCTTCTTGGGGTTAGTTGGTTATTATAGATGCTTTGTTGAAGGTTTCTCGAAGCTGGCTTCTCCATTGACTCATTTAACAAGGAAGAATGTGAAGTTTCATTGGAACGAAAATTGTGAAAGGAGTTTTGAGGAATTGAAGCATCGTTTGATAACAGCCCCTATACTTTCAATACCATCTGGATCAAGAGGGTTTGTTGTTTACAGTGATGCCTCAAAGAATGGTCTAGGATGTGTTCTGATGCAAAATGGCAAAGTCATTGCTTATGCCTCCAGGCAATTGAAGGAATATGAAAAGAAGTATCCTACTCATGATTTAGAGCTAGCAGCAGTTATCTTTGCACTGAAAATTTGGAAACACTATCTCTATGGGGAGAAGTGTGAGATCTACACAGATCACAAGAGTCTAAAGTACTTCTTTACCCAAAAAGAACTGAATATGAGACAAAGAAGATGGCTTGAACTAGTGAAAGATTATGACTATGAGATTAACTATCATCTAGGAAAAGCCAATGTGGTTGCTGATGCTCTAAGTAGGAAATCATTGGCTACTATGACTGTTAAGCATGTTGATTGGAAACATCTTTTAATGGATTTACATAAGTTAGAGTTAAAGATTGTGCCTACAGGTTTAACAGAAAGATTGGCAGCTCTTACTTTACAAATAAGGCCAGAATACGGATCCCTATATAATGAATTTAAAGAGTAAGATAGAATCTGGAAAGGAGATGGCCTTCCAGATTTCTAGCGATGGTGTAATTAGATATGGAAATAGATTATGTGTGCTTGGTGGAATTGTTAGAAAGGAGATATTAATGGAAGCTCATACCACTCCCTACTCTGTGCATCCGGGTACTACAAAGATGTATAGAGACTCAAAGGTGTATTACCGGTGGCCTGGTATGAAGAGAGATGTGGCTGAGTTTATAGAGCAATGCCTCACATGTCAGCAAGTCAAAGCTGAACATCAAAGACCCGCTGGGAAATTAAAGCCTTTGAACATACCTGAATGGAAATGGGAAGAGATTGCTATGGATCTTGTTGTTGGACTTCCTAAGACAACTAAGGGACATGATGCTATTTGGGTGATTATGGATAGATATACCAAATCAGCTCATTTCCTTCCTATTAGAATAACCTATAACTTGGACCAGTTTGCTCGGTTATATGTTCAGGAGATTGTGAGACTACATGGTGTTCCAAAAGTTATCATTTCTGATCGAGATTCTAGATTTACTTCAAAATTTTGGAGGAGTGTTCAAGAGACAATGGGTACAAAATTGGCATTTAGTACAGCTTTTCATCCTCAAACTGATGGGCAATCAGAGAGGACTATACAAACCCTTGAAGATATGCTCAGAGCTTGTGTGTTGGATTTCCATGGATCTTGGAGCAAATACCAGCCACTTATAGAATTTGCTTACAATAACAGTTACCAAGCTTCCATTGAAATGCCCCCATATGAAGCATTGTACGAAAGAAAGTGCAAATCTCCAATTCATTGGGACAAGATGGGGGAGAGAAAATTTCTTGGTCCAGAACTAATAAGAGAGAAAAATGAGGCAACAGAAAAGATTCGAAAAAGGATACTAGCTGCTCAAAGTAGACAGAAACATTATTCAGATCCTTAAAGAAGAAAACTAGAATTTGACATTGGAGATAAGGTATTTCTGAAGGTTGCTCCTATGAAAGGAATCATGAGGTTTGGGAAGAAAGGAAAGCTAAGTCCTAGATATGTAGGTCCTTTTGAGATACTCGACAAAGTTAGAGATGTTGCCTATAGACTCACTTTGCCGCCATCATTGTCGAATGTACACAATGTATTTCATGTCTCTATGTTAAGAAGGTACATTTCAAATCCTTCACATGTTCTGAATTTTGAGCAATTGGAGCTAAATCAAGATGTGAGCTATGAGAAACATCCAGTGAAGATTTTGGATACAAAAGAAAAGAACTTAGAAACAAGAAAATCCCTTTGGTCAAAGTATTATGGAAGAACCATGAAGTGGAAGAGGCCACATGTGAAAGAGAGGAAGAGATGAAAATTAAGTATCCATACCTATTTGGGTAAGCAAATTTCGAGGACGAAATTTTATAAGGAGGGGAGAATTGTGGTGCCCAAGATTCTCACATGCATATTAAGCCAATAATAAATATTTTCCAATTACATATTAGGTATCTAGAAGTCGTTAATACTAGTTTTGTTGTAACCTACTCATTCATTATGTTATGTGCATTTACATACATGTTATTACACTAATGATTATCGAAGTGTCCCAATGTAGTGTAAAGGTTCAATATCCTCAGAGAGAGAGCTCGGTGTGCTAAAAGAACAAAGAATATAATTATGAAAGCAATACTATGTGCACGTGCATTAAGATCGTACTTGTTGATAACTTGGTCAAATAGAGGTTTTTTGGCAAAATGTAATTTTCACGCATTTCGGACCCGAATTCACGGTGTGTTTAACATATCAAATAGACTTGATTCAATGTCTAGGACTCATTTATTGCATTTTATTTATTGGCTCCAGGCATTCAGGATACTAATTCGTATTTATTTGCACTAAGCTAGCTTATATTAGGCTTAATCGCGTAATGTTGTTTTTCTGAATTCTTATACTTGAGTTCTAATACTATGTTTGCATTGTTAATTGGAGTCTAATTGACTTTCTGTAAAAACCCAGAATTTTTGAGGGTAATTTGGACATTTTACCAATTTTTTGGATTAAATATTGTGGGGACTAATTTGCAAAAGTTTTGTACAGAGGGACTAAAATGCAAATTTTGGGGGATTAGATTGATGGAGATTTGAAATTTTGGGGACTTATGTGCAATTTTTGAAAAATTGCACAGCCCTATAAGGTTGGGCCACATGGCCCTGCTCAACCAATCCCCTCTCTTCTTCTCTCTCTCTCCACGAAACTCTCTTTCTCTCTCCTCTCTCGGATCTCTCTTGGCCGCACCACCGCAGGATCGCCTCCGGCCACCGTCCGCCACCCCAACCAACCGGCGAGCCTTCGCCAGGTTGCCACGAAGCTCCGCCGCCCCTCGCCGCTTGCTGCCACCACCTGTATCGCCGGAAAAAGCCATTGATGCCGTTTTGACCCATTTCGGTTTTTTCGTCACCGGCGACGATTCCGGCCACCATTCGGCCTCAAACCGGTCCCGTTGGATTCATATCGTCGCAAGGATTATCAAGGTATATATATCTCAACTCCATTTTGCCCGGATTGCAAGTTGCCATTTTTGGGCATTTCGAGTTTATGGTTGTTGTTCTCGATCCTGCCGTTGGATTGTGTTTTTGACTGCATTTTTGGAATGTACTCGGAAAATGGAGAAGTTTGATATATATATTATGTGGTTTAGTGATTGGCACAAAAATTGAGATCAGACGGTTAAGATTTTGTCTCATTTTGCATGCCACCGGTCTCGTATGGGCCCGGACCCGAATTGGACAACTTTTATGTCTAACCTAGCTATTTTGGGTACTAGGAATTCAGTGAAGAGGTCTGTTTGTGGAATTGAAGCTCCAGTGAGAAAGTTGGTTTTTCGCAAGAGGACGATCGAGGGCTTGGAATTGGTTTCCGACCCTCCGGGCGATCGTCAATGACACCTTAAGGACTCAATAGCGTGGTGTTGCTATTCTGTTGAGGTAGGGGTTTAGTTACCTTCATTTTATACCATTTTTGGGTTAAAACTTATTTTCTGCAGCATATAATAACAAGTGTATTTTTAATGATTTGAATTATATGTGATAGAATCTGGTTATACGATATATACTGTACTGCTCTGGGAATTTGCTGTGTGCAGGTTGTTTTGGGTATATCAAAAATAGGGCCGTTATGCTGCCTGTTTTTCTATAAAACCCTATTATGCATGTTTTACTGAAAAACCAGAGTACAGTAGTTTTTACACTTTAGTTCGGTATTGCACGTGTCATAGGATCATACATGAGCACCGTGTTAGCATCGTGGGTTTTACAGTGTGGCACTGCATGCCCCACCGTCAGTGAAAGTCCGTAAACTCGCGCGAGATCTTGTTAGTTCGGATTACCTCCCCATTTGGCAGGTGTAGGCAATTCGGTTGCCCCTCCATGTTTGGTAGGCGACACATGGGTGTCCCCTCCGGGTATGGGCTTAGGTATCAGGCAGGCTATTAGGTACACTTAGTGCCATCATCCTGGGTTTCCATAGATGAAAGGATGTGAGCTCATGGGTATGGGTTGATTTGTGTCATGTGTAAATGGATTGATGGTTTTGATTACACTGTTTTATATATATTGACTCCCAGTTTGGATTATATATATATGTGTGTATGTTTTGGATTTGAACTAACCATGCAGGAGATTCCTATCACTGAACTATTTTTCTCCGAGGTAACTATTTTCCTACTGGGCATTGTATGCTCACCCCCCTACCTTCCTCCTCAGGTGGTGTCCAGTGCGATCTTGGTGATCAAGAGGAGTAAGAGGTTATCCTGATTGCAGTTCGCCTCTTAGTAATGCTAGGAGTTTGTTGTCGTAGTCTTTGGACAATTTGGATTTCATGTTAGCATTGAACCAAGATTACTGCTTTCTATTTTGTCTGCAAACTTATGTATGCCATTTTGGTGTTTGACTTTTTGGTGGATGATGATGATGCTAGGTTTTATATTTTATCTCACGTTTTTAAGTAATTGTTCAATCTATGTTTGATGGTGTATACGAACTGTGGGAGTGGTTCATGGGATAGAATTCCAATTACTTTACTTAAATGGACCGTTTTTATAAAAATTAGAACTTTTGATAGTTTTCAAATAAATTAAGGAATTTCCCACCTTTGTGAAATTCCCATTCTGCCACTAGCCTGGGTTTTGGGCCATGACACTTTCTTTTTATGTTTAATGATTGGTTAAGGGGCTAGGTTCTACCAAATTACAATAAGATTGGCTATATAGGATCATAAGTTAAAGTATGACTAGTTTTCACTTTCTAAGGTAGAATTCACCAACTTTGGCTACACTTGGGTGTATAGGAGTGACCAGCAATGTGGTAACTATGGTTAGGATATTTTAGAGCTGAACACATGGAATGTAGTGTGTAAAAAACCAAAAATACCCCTTAGAATTTAAGTTATACCTTTTCTTAGCCATTAAGTGTTGATTTTGGGTCAAATCTGGTCATTTGCTTTCCCTGTCTCTCCAGCCATGACCTAAAACTCTCCAATGCTTTTTCTAACTTCTCTCAACTTTCCTCAAATATTTTCAAGAGTTTCTAATTGGTAGAACTCAAATTGGAGTCCTAGAAAGCAAGATACACCAAAACTAGTCAAGGTAATTCTATTAAGTTCTTCTTTTTAAGTCTTGTCTTTTAATTTTAATTCTCTGCTTGTTCCCACTTAAATAATGGTTTCTTCAGGTCTTCTTAAGTCCAAAAATCTAATTCTAAGCTTAGAGAATCAGTTTGGTGGAGGTAGAAGGCAAGAAATCCAACAAAAGCTCAAACTAGTCAAAGTGAGCATTATGTATGATTTTGAACGTAAAGTTAATTTCTTTTGTGTTAGCCCATAAACCAAAGCAATTATTTGGTGAATAATGATCCTAGGAACCTTATATATCACTGGAAACATAAAATTTAGGTAGAGGATTAAAGTTAAACCTAAGGCCCCAAAGATTGCTATTTATGGATTTAAGTGTTTTCATGTGTGGTAGATTAAGTTTTCCATATTTGTAATCTGATTTCTTAAACTTATAGTATATATTTTATTGATTCTATTAGTTATTACACTTATTTGATGGCTAGTTATGATGGCACACAAGTGTAAAAGTCGTTTAAACTTTGTAAAAGATTGAAAGGAATTCAAATGCACTTAGGTTGTTCCAAATGATCCTCTTTGATGTGTATATGTGGGAATTGGATTGTTAATTGTTATGGTAGATTTAAAACCATGATTTTAATCATGTGGGAATGTCCCTAAAATAGGGGAGGTGCTTTCCAAATGTTTTTAAAGTGAAATGACACCATTTAGGAGCAAATGGACTTGTTTTTACAAAATTATGTGCCATTTTGGATCATTTTGCGCTAATGAACTAGCATTCATATTTTAAATAGTTTTGAACAGTTTTTCAATGCTAGTTATTGACTACCAAGTACCTTAAGTGATTTATATGCTTCCGAGTCATTTTAAGATCAAATTTCCTTATTTGGTGAAAGTTGTTATTTCGATCTTGTTCAAGTATCTTAATGCATTCTTTTTGAAAAATATGCATCTTGAATAATAGTAATTTATGACAGGTGATTAGCACACCCATCTCTAGAGGATATTGACTCTTTCCACTATCAATTCCTATTCAGGACACGAGGTAAGTAAAGACTTACAACTGCATCACAAGAACTATATGGAAGATGTATTTATGTGAAACTTACTTATTCCTGAAAGTTATGAAATAGCATGTGCATGGCATGTTTTGCATGTAAATGAAGACTTTTATTATAAGAGTATTGAAAGAGGTTTCTAGAGGAGAAACATCAAGAAGAAGTAGGAATCAAGTGGAAACAAGGGGATTGACCAAGCTTCGATGAGTTTTTCTTTTATCTTCCCTTAACATTACTCTTTTATTTTCTACAATGATCATGAATAAGCCTTATTATATCTATTATGTTTCTCTTGATATGTCTACGAACTAAACTTTTTATCTGAGATGTAATCAAACGTCTAATACAATTCAATAGTTTTGTTTTCCTCATTTTCTCTTGTTATCAATTGATGAGTCAATTATTCTACTTTATGCTTAATGCTTCTCTTTATTTGGCCATTAAATTGATTTTTTTGTGTAAAACCTATATGAACTTGGAAATGGGAGTTTAGGTTTGGACATAGGTTGAACAATATAGGATTCCCTAGTATAGGGTGAGCTTACATAGGATAGGAATATATCTATGTAACTTATGTAACCTTGTATAGGAATTACCAAGCTTAATGAGTTTAATTAAGTTAGGTTAGGAGTAACATATTATCTTATTAGACATTTTTACCTATATCTTAGGAAGGAATTCGTGAATACCATTGAGTTCCCGGTTGTTAATTCTAAGTAGATGATTGAACAATGAGGAACACTAGTAATTGAAGGATTTAGAGGAGAAATTGCATCCCTAGGTTTTATATTATTGTTGTAAAACTACCGTTGGTTGCTTAGTGTTGATATTTGTTATTTACATTTATTGTCATTTGGATGAATTGCAAACTAGTTATGGTTAGTACTTAACATTTGTAAATCATTTACTCCTTGTAGGATTCGACACTCTCTTACTTCTGTATTACTTGTTGCGACTCATATACTTGAGGTGTTTGTGTATTAGAAATAGCCCAACAAGTTTTTGGCGCCATTGTCAGAGAGCACGGTGATTTATAGTTTGGTATACTAATATCAACTAATTTAGATTTACTTCAAACTTTCTTTGTTTTTATGCATATTTCAGGTATTTAAATTATAACATTTGTATATAAGACGAGCAAGGAGCCTTGAATTCTTGCCTCTAGATCCTGAAATTGAGCAAGCTTTGAGGGAGCTTAGAAGATAGAGAAATCAAAAGAATAACCCTCAACATACCATGGAAGACTAAGACAATGAAAGGCCACTTTGAGACCTTGTCATTCCTGTAGTTAATGGGGTCAGTTCTAGCATCTGAAGACTAGCCATCAATGCTAATAACTTTGACCTGAAGCCAGCTATTATTCAGATAGTGCAAGGGATGTGTCAATTTGGTGGCTTGCCTAGTGATGATCCCAACCAACACATCATGGACTTCTTGGAGATATGTGATACCTTCAAGTGCAACGGGATGAGTGATGATGCCATTCATTTGTATTTGTTGTTGTTCTCTTTGAGGGACAAGGCAAAGGGATGGTTGAATGCTCTACCTTTAGGATTTATCACCACTTGGGATGAATTAGCTCAGAAGTTCCTTGCCAAGTTCTTCCTTCCTACCAAGATAGCTAAGTTGAGGAATGATATTACCTCATTTGTGTAATTTGATAATGAGTCTTTATATGAAGCTTGAGAGTGCTACAAGGCATTAATGAGAAAGTTTTCTCACCATGCAATCCCCAAGTTGCTCTTAGTTCAGACTTTCTACAATATTTTGATGGGGCATTTGAGAACTATAGTTGATGCAACAATGGGTGGTGCTCTAATGAGTAAATCTTCTGATGAAGCTTTTGACTTGTTTGAAGAGATGGCTGCGAACAACTATTAATGGCCTTTAGAGAGAGTCAATCTGAAGAGACAGCTAGCATTAATAAGATGGAAGCTATTTCAACAATTGCTACTTAAGTTAGTGCCTTGACCAAGAAACTTGATTCTATGGTGGTTTATGGAGTTCATGTTTTGCATAGTTCAACAGGGATTGTGATCAATGCTGTGATGGTCACTTGAGTTCATTTTGTCCTATGAACTTGAAGTCAGCTTAATTTGTAGGCAATCACAATCAACAATAGCACAACAACCCTTACTCCAATTCCTATAATCCGAGTTGGAGAAATCATTCAAACTTCTCTTGGAGTAACTAAAACCATCAAGGCTAAAGTTCTAATTCCAGACTAATACACCCTCGAGAATTTCAGAATTCAAGTCAATCCACACAAGAAAAGAAGCCATCAATAGAAGAGATTCTTATACAATACATAGCCAAGAATAAAGCTACCCTTTAAAACCAAGCCACCACAATTAGAGATGCAACTTTGTCAGTTGGCTAATGCACTTACCAACCGGCCATAAAGAAGTTTGCCTAGTAATACTGAAGTCAATCCAAAGGGAGACATGAAGGAGGAATTCAAAGTGGTGATCTTGAGAAGTGGGAAAGAACAACAAGGGACATCAAAGGCTACTAAGGTCTTAGAAAAGGAGGTTGAAGGGGAAAGTCAAGTCGAAGAAGTAGTTACTAGACAACCTCCAACAACTATGCCAACACCTTCTTCTTATAACCTGTCGTTACTTTTCCTAAAGGTTGCAAAAGAAAAAACTTAACCAATAGTTCTCTAAGTTCTTCTCGATGTTTAAGAAGCTTCACAACAACATCTCGTTTGCCGAGGCACTTGAGCAAATGCCTAGTTATGTGAAGTTCATAAAGGAGATACTTTCGAAGAGGATAATGGTTGAGTTTGATATGGTGGCTCTAGACGAAGAGTTTATAAGTGTATTTTACACTTATCTTTACTATACTTTTGAGCTTAAGAATTGCTCTTTCTTGAACTATTTTTATGTGTTTTATTATTTTTTATGTATATTTTAGTTGAGAAGTCATTGAGAGGATTCTTTTGACTTTTCGAGTGAAACTGAGGCTAAACTAAGGCAATTTTGATCCTACGCGAGCCAAGATGGACAAACAGGGTGTAGCAGCACCAGAATAGAAGAAACTTAGTAGAACTGGGTGTTGTGGCACGAGGAAGTGGCACAATGGTGCCACTCCACAGCTCCGCATCGCCACTTGCACGGCACTGCAGCGCCGTGACATCAATCCTGTGGCACCGCAATGCCATATCTATGGCGCCATGGTGCCAGCCCTTTGATAATATGGTACTACAATGCCACAGTTTGGCACTGCAGCACTAGCTCTTCGAATGTCTCGGTGCTACAGCACTATACTTGGCACCACAGTGCCACAAAATGCAGAATTTCTAGATCATGGCCTGTTGGCTTCTTCTACATAAACTCTCTTATACTCATTTGATAGAGGAGGATTAAGGGACCAAAACCCTAGTAACTCAGGATTCCTAGAGCCATGTCCAAGGGAGAAACAACATCAAGGAAAAGATTCAAAAAAAAAGGAAAAATCAAATTAGAAGCTTCAAACGAGTTTTTTTATCTCTTACTCTTATCTTTTTCTCTTCTTGTTTCTACAAAATGATAATTTATCAATCTTTGTATATTAGTTGTGAATTATTTTGTATGAACATGAGTTAAACTCCATTTCTAGGGAGGTAATTAAACCTCTAATATAATCCAACTATTTGGTTTTCCTCTATTATTCTTCTTGATATCCGTGGTTCAATTGATTATTTTATCTTGAGCTTAATGCATCTATTTACTTGGCCACTAAATAGATTGTTGTTGTAAAATCTATATGATCTTAGGAAGGGGATTATAGGTTTGAACATAGATAGAACATCATAAGATCACCTAGTATGGGGTAAGTTTGTATAGGATAGGAATATACTTTTGTAACTTGTGCAACATTGTGTGAGAATAACCAAACTAAATAAGTCTATTCAATTTATGTTAGGAGTAACATATTATCTTGTTTAGTTGCTTAGTTTCCAATTTCCTTTATTTCTTTTAACATTGTTATTTACATTTTAATTCTTGCACAAAACCATCAAATAATGTCATTTGGATAAATTGGAAACTAGTTTCGGTTAGTACTTAACATTTGTAAATCAAGTACTCTTTGTGGGATTGACACTCTTTTACTTTATATTACTTGTTGTGACTCGTATACTTACAGTATTTTGTGTGTTAGAAATAGCCCAACAAGGGTATAGTGCTATCTTGTTGAAGAAGCTTTCACTCAAGTTAAGAGATCCGGGGACTTCCACTATTCCTTGTACTATTGGTGAGTACTTCAATGGGCGTGCTTTATGTGATTTGGGAGCAAGTATCAATTTGATGCCACTTTCTATCTTCAAAAGACCTGGGTTTGGAGAGTGTAGACCAACGACGGTGACATTGCTACTAGCATATAAATCTTGGACTTATCCTAGAGGGATTGTGGAAGATATGCTAGTGAAGGTAGACAAGTTCATTTTTCTGGCTGATTTTATTATGCTAAACATGGAGGAGGATAAAAAGATCCCTCTGATTTTGGGAAGACCATTTTTAGCCACCAGAACAACACTCATTAGTGTCCAAAAAGGTGAACTTACTATGAGAGTTGACAATTAAGAAGTAAAGTTCAATGTTTTCAAGTCCATGAAAATGAATGATGATTCAGAAGATTGCTATGGAGTTGATGTCTGTGATTGCTTGTTTATGGAAACTTTCGAGCATAGTCATGTGAAGGATCAACTTGAAGACAAAATTTTGAATGGGAGTAATGTAGTGTCAAAGGAAGCTAAGGAATGTTTGCATGCCATGAACACATTTCCTTGCTTTGATGAAATAAATTTTCAATTTGAGGCACTTGACAGACGCTGAAGCAAAACCTACCATCAAGCCATCAATTGAGGTTCCACCTATTATTAAGCTTAAACCACTGCCTAGCCACTTGAAGTATGCTTTCCTTGGTAAAGAATCAACTTTGCCAGTCATTATTTCTGCTGATTTGGATGAAGTGCAAAAAAAGAAGCTACTGAGAGTTCTAGAATAACATAAAACAACATTGGGGTTGATAATTGCAAATATTAGAGATATTAGCCCTTCCATTGCTATGCATAAAATCTTGTTAGAAGAAGAGCATAAGACCTCTATTGAGTATCAATAAAGGCTAAACCACATTATGAAAGAGGTGGTGAAAAAGGAAATAATCAAATATAAAGATACTGGGATCATTTACCCTTTCTCAGATAGCTCTTAGGTAAGTCCGGTTCAATGTGTTCTAAAGAAGGGAGGAATGACAGTGATCACCAACAAGAATAATGAACTGATTCCTACAAGAACAGTAACGGGGTGGAAAGTACGCATGGACTATCGAAAGCTTAACAAGGCCACCAGATAGACCATTTCTCTTTACCATTCATCGATCAAATGCTTGATAGACTGACTGGTCATGATTTTTACTACTTCTTGGATGGCTATAGTGATTACAACTAGATTGCTATTGCCCCAGAAAATCAAGAGTTGACCACATTCACTTGTCCTTATTGAACTTTTGTGTTCAGAAGGATGCCCTTTGATTTATGCAATGCTCCAGCCATTTTTCAAAGGTGCATAATGGTGATCTTTATAGATATAGTGGAGAAGTTCCTTGAGATATGTCTGGATGATTTTTCAATTTTTGGTAATTCATTTGATTTGTGCTTGGATAATTGTCACTAGTGCTCAATCATTGTAAAGACACAAACTTGGTTCTTAATAAGGAGAAATGCCTTTTGATGGTATAAGAAGGATAGTACTCGGTCACAAGACCTCCAAAAAGGGAATTGAAGTTGACAAGGCCAAGTTAGAGACCATTGAGAAGCTTTTTCCTCCGATCAATATCAAGGGAATTCGAAGTTTCCTTGGCCATGCCAGGTTTTATCAAAGATTCATCAAAGACTTCTTCAAAATCATCAAACCATTGTGCACCCTACTCGAGAAGGATAAGGTATTCGATTTTGATGATACTTTGAAATTGAAACTTGTGACAGCACCTATCATCATGGCACCAGATTAGACCTTTCCTTTTGAGTTGATGTGTGATGCTAGTGACTATGCTATTGGTTCTATTTTGGGAAAGCAAAAAGATAAGATGTTTCATGCCATATACTATGCCAGTAAGACTCTCAACGAAGCTCAGTCCAATTACATAACAGCAAAGAAAGAGCTACTAGTTATGATGCTTTCAGTTGACAAATTAATATCCTGTTTGATTGGCACAAATGTGATTGTATACACGAGCATGCAACAATCAAATACCTTATTGCTAAGAAGGATTCAAAGCCTCGGTTGATTCGATAGGCCCTTTTGCTGCAAGAGTTTGATTTGGAAGTTAAAGATAGAAAGGGAACATAGAATCATGTAGTTGAACACCTCTCTAGATTAGAGTGGGAGAAAAAGAAAGATGTTGAGTTATTGATCAATGAAACCTTTCCTGATGAGCAGCTCTTTATGTTAGACAATAATGTACCATGGAATGTTGACTACGTGAATTATCTAATGTGTAAGCAGATGTCTCCTGACCTCACTCATCACCAAAAAAGGAAGTTCTTGCACGATATAAGGTACTATTTTTGGGATGACCTCATTTTATTTAAATGATGTGTTGACCATGTTATTAGGCGATGCGTGCACAAAGTGGAGACAGAAGACATACTCCACCATTGTCATGATTTAGAGTATGGTGGCCATTTTGGAGGAGAAAGAACTACTAACAAGGTATTACAATAGAGATTCTATTAGCCATCACTATTTAAAGACGCCCATTTCTTTGTCTCAAGGTATGATAGATGTCAGTGAATAGGTAACATCTCTAGAAGGAATGAAATGCCCCTTAAAACTATCTTGGAAGTTGAAATCTTTGATGTTTGAGGAATCAACCTCATGGGTCCATTCATTCCATCTTTCGGCAATCTTTACATATTAGTGGTGGTAGACTATATTTCAAAATGGGTTAAAGTCATGGTGTTTCCTACTAATGACTCCAAGGTGGTGCTTAACTTCCTCAAGAAGAATGTCTTCAATCGATATGGCATACTAAGGGCAGTAATCAATGATGAAGGGTCCCACTTCTACAACAAGTACTTTGAAACTTCACTTGCCAAGTATGGAGTTACACGTAGAGTTACAATTGCTTAGCACCCTCAAACTAATGGGCAAGCAGAGATTTCCAACCAGAAATTGATGTGCATCCTAGAGATGTAAAACAAGCGCTAATTGCGAAGCAACCCAAGTTTTTGAATTGTTTGAGTTTGAAAGTTCAATTTGAGTGCTTTGTTTTGTTTTGTTGGAAATAAGTTAGAGAAGTTATATTAGGAGGGATGAAATCATAGAAAATGATGGTTTGTGCAGTCACTGTGAAGGCTCCCCGATGCCAGCTTAGGGCACCAAAACAAGGAGCTTCGTGCCGGGGTGCCATAAAATGGTGGCCCAATGCCATTTCTATGCAAGAGCCTAAGCGGTGGTACCCTAGCGCCACCTTGTACACCATAGCACCACCAGGGCAAAAAAAAAAAAGTTCATGGGTTGGCATTGTGGTGCCATACCCTGATACTGTAAATAATAAATGGAGCCATAGCTCCCTTCTTCCCCAAAAACAAAATTTTCCCTCTCCTCTTCCTAAGCTCTCCTTTCATACAACCCTCTTCACTTCTACACTTCTTCCATTTCTCCACCAAACACCTAAAAATATCACCATTTTTTTCTCCTCCATCACCCATTCCTACCTCCAATCTTCACCCATTGTCACTCACTCTCACCATCACCATCTCCAACCTTCCATTTCATTGGTGGTTTCTCACACAAGTTTATCAAGGCAATTCGTGGGACAAGTCCTTTTCATCTATTTTCACAATTTTGGGTGGTGTTGTAATCTATATTGGTGTTCTTTGTGGGTGATCATAAATTTTAGAAAATATTGAAACATAAACACCATTATTACAAGCTTAAAATTTTCATGCACACCAAGTGTTCGACAAAATGCTTCTACAGTGATTAATGCTTGAAATTACTTTATTTGAGAAAGTGGCAAGTGAAAAACATATCCTTGTCCCTTCTAGGCAAGAGGGGAATGATTTGTAGCCAATTTTACTTGGTGAAAATTTGGTTTGGAAGCATTACCTTGTCTAGTGTGCTTAGTTTACCTTTCCAAGTTGGTGACTCTTTGAGTGAGAATATTGATCTTATGTTGTTTCATTTTCGCTCTTTGTGGTTGATAGTAGTGTTGGGATTTTTGCCCGAAAAAGTATATTTTCAATTTTATCCTTTTAAGTATAAACCACTTTCTCTTATATACAATTATGATATTTGCTAGATTAAACTATCTTAGTTGAATAGTTTATTCGTCTGAAAAAGATTCCATGATTTTATATGTGTATAAAGAAACAAACATGATTAAGTGTTAATTATGGGGAGACTTGTTTCTTTATCTAAGTCTAAATGAAGAAGTTTACAATCTGTAAATAAAGATGGAATACTTTATTTACTATAGGTTGTAGTGTTTGTCTATCTCAACGGGAATGATGTGTCTCAAATCATTGAAGTATCTGACTTCTGATAGAAACACTAATAAACATAAACAAGTTAGGTGTATTAAACTGGACCAGGTAATATAAAGAATACGAGTGCCTAACTCAATTCTTATATTATCACAAACTAGCTCTTAGCATATAGATCTTAATCCTTGATGTTTGATTGGACTTGCTTTCATGGGTTATAGCTTTTTAATTTGTTAAAAGACTAACTTCTATGAAATTAGAGGTGAACTCTGGCATATTAGAGGTTATGACTTATGAATTGGTGGGAACACCAAATAGTTAAGGACACTGAACATTAATGCCACTTAAAGTTCTTTCAAGATTCATGGAATAATTAAATCTAAGATCTTAGTATTCACTTTGTGAATTGGTTGATAATTTTGTCTAAATGACTATTGAGAACAACATTATCAACAACATTATTCCTTGATAGAAAGATGGTAACTTAAAGGTAAATAGGTGTTAGAGGGGTATTACAGTAATTTTACCTATCCAACTACGGCATTGTATAGGGATTCTATATGTGGTATAGAATATGTTAGATGGATCGGTTAATC
The DNA here is from genome assembly GCA_002914805.1 of Parasponia andersonii. Taxonomy (NCBI): domain Eukaryota; kingdom Viridiplantae; phylum Streptophyta; class Magnoliopsida; order Rosales; family Cannabaceae; genus Trema; species Trema andersonii. The sequence goes on from JXTB01000398.1 coordinate 217,042, forward strand.
AAAGTTAGTTGATTAAATCTCTATAAAAGGCATGACATTTAATCTAAGAGTGCAATATTGGGCCTTTAGTGGAGTGTCCCCTTTACAAATAATATTTATATAAATACTATAATAAGAGTTATAATGTATTTATCATATTATTGGAGCTTAGATTATTTGGATCTATTAGGTCCCTTGTCCAGCTCAATTAAGCTCATTAATTGGTTGGTGGTATTTGTGAAATTAGTTTTATGAAACTATGTAAAATAATGATTCCACACAGAAGTTGGTATTTTTATAAATAAGTTTCATGAGCTAGACATATTTATTAAAGTACACCCAAAGCCCAAATTGGAGAACAAGCCCAATCATAATTAGACTAGGGTTACCAGTTTTTGGTCCCATATATATAAGATATATGAGAGAAAAAACTACAACGTAACTCTTAGAGAGTCACACGCATAAGGCATAGGGAGAGAGAGAGAATTCGGCCAACCTAGGCTAAGTGAGAGAGAAAAAAGTTTCCTACAATCTTATAGTCTCATCTCACATCTCGGTGTTCCATAGGATAAAGAATATGTTCTTGATCGTTCTCCAATGAAGGTTTCGACTTGGTGCCCACATACTTAATCAACCAAGAGTAAGAGTATAGACAAAAAATTATAGGGTTGGAGATTTGATTACCATCAATAAGGAGATCAAGGAAGAACACACTATAAGAGGTAGACCCTAATCTCATCTCTAAGGTTTTGTATCTAGATTTGATTTATGTTGTACATGATCCTGTATATAATGCATGTGTTATATGGTTATGAAAACTATTTTCATGTAAAATTTTAAAACCTAAATCCACTAATTTTTCCGCTGCGTTTATGATATGATCATGTATTTTCCATGTCTGCATGCATGCATGATTTCCCTAGGTGTTAGGTCAATTTTTCCAACAATTGGTCTCAGGGCCAGGTTCATATGTATAACATAATATTGATCTAGAATTGAATATCTAGGTTATGTGATTGAGTTTGAGTAATTTTTGTTTATGATAGTTAAATGATTTATGGTGACGAATGATATTTAATTACGTATACTAAAAATTTTCGGCGAGCCCTAGCCCCATGCACGGCCTGCCTGCGTGGGTGCTGGGCCCTCGCACGGCCAACATGGTCGCATATGCGAGTAGCCTGCACGCGGGCTGCCTGGTGCGGCCCTGGATCGCATGCGTGGCACGCCAGCGCGCGGCCTATGCAGGCACCCAGCGCACGCAACTAGTGCGCGCTTATGGCGCGACACTTGCTCTGCCAGCTGTGGGCCTACGTGCGGCAATTGCTACTGTGCACGCAGCTCGCCTGCATGGCCAACAGCCCATGC
>JXTB01000398.1:220029-233159 GCA_002914805.1 Parasponia andersonii
TTGACATAAAATATTGTTAATTATGAGATAATTATGGTATTATTTTATGTGATAAAAGGCCTTTTGATAATTATGAAATAATTATGTTTTTACAAAATACATTTGATATGATTGTCATATTGAGTGGGAGGATTTTAAATTTTAATATTTTAATCCTAAATTATTTAAACCTTTCTTTAGTTTTGAAATGATTAATTTTGACAAAATTAATGAATGTTTATAAAATTGTTTATATTCATTATTTGCATTTATAATTATTTGTAAAACTTTTATACAAAAAAGTTTTTTTTTATAACTATTTACTTATTTTTATGAATGCACTTGGAATCTAATTTCATTAAATTCTATTACTAAGAATCTTTAAAATTATTAGTTAAATAATTTAGCAGTTAAAATTTCTTAGTCCATTTTTCAAAACTAATGTTTTATATAGGACTTGGTTTAAATACAGTTTTCCAATTATTTATCTTTGGTTGAAAGATTGTTAACTAAATAATTGAATTTTCTTCTGGAAAAGTTTTGCTTGAATGATTTACAATATACAGACCTTTTTACTTGATCGTTACATCCTGTATGCTTTTATTATCTAATTTTATATATATGAGATGTATAATATTATAGTGTTAGCACTTTGGTTGTCGACAATAATTGTTTGATCATAGTACCATGTTTATTAGAGTATGTCATAATGTCTCAAATTAGCTCATTATCTTTAAGTCGCATAATTGGATATACATAATTGATTTTGTGGTTACTAAATAAGTTAAATAACTGGGTAAAATCAGGATCCCTAAATTTTAAAAGATTGAGTGGGAGCGAGTATGAGATATCCATGGTCTCCATCATTGGTTCAATGGTTCTAAAGATGTGCCTCGCCTCAGAATCTTGCTGAGCTCCCGTAGGAAGGTTTTCATCTGGGTATTACTGGTATTGAGTCTCTTAGGATAAATTTGCAAGTGGATTTAACATACTAATCTCCCGTAGGAGACTATATTATTTAAGAAAGCTTGTAAATTGAAATGATGGTTACACACTCAACATAGGATGCTATTAAACTCGCGTATGAGCTATGTTAGTAATTCTATGGACCGATAAATAGGTAATTAGCAAACTGGAATATGAGATATTTGTCTTTTTGTCTAAAGTGAATTGTTCACATTTAACTTGTAGATTCACATGATTACCCGTAGGTAATTTGTGATCTATGGTAGGATAAAATACCTTGAATATTTGTGACAATATTAGGGATTCTTACACAAGCATTTTATCTTGATAGATTTAATGTTAAGTATTCTAAATTCTTTTATATTCAAATAAACTAGCAAACTTANTGACCAATAAGAGCATAACACATAATCTTCTTGTTTGATTATATGTCATAACATTTATGTTTTCTTATTTTACTCTAAATGTACTCCAATATTTTACACGAATTGTCTACTGATTTTAAATCAATCACTTTGATTGATAAATCACAAGAGTTGGTAATTTGTCAAAGTTCATTTTTGATAATTAATACTCTTGTTGAGGTATTTATTATCTTACTTAAGATAATGAACACCCTTGTTGAGGCGTTTATTATCTTACTGCAAAATTAAATCGAAGTAAAGATGTTTGTATTCGATTATTTTTCCCTACATGTTTAATTGAGAATCAAACTTACAGAATTTAATTGTGAATTGAATTCATTAAATTCAATTATGAATTGGATTTATTTTATGACTTTTTGTCTAATTGGGAATCTTATATTTTTGCAGCTTGAGGAAATATTGTTTCATAGGATGGAAAGGTTTCCAGAAAGAGGAAAGAGATAAAGGTATACAGTATAAGGAGTAAAACGAGGACATTTATGGAGACATCTCAGCGTTTAAAGAGTTTGAACAATAATCAACATGAGGATACCTCAACTGAAAAGAGGTCAGGAGCTTCTCCGGTAGTTAGGTTATTTGGGAGGCCAAGAAAATCACTCTCTGCTGAGGATAGAAGAGATCTGTGGCTAGTGGACTCAAGATTTAGTGTCAATATCTGCAATGACAAGAAATGGTTCATTGAACCAAATCAATTAAATGATGTTGGTCGTAATGTGGAAGTTATAGACAATCAAAGAGTTCGAATAAAGGGCATGGGCAATTCTTACCTCAAGATCAATGATAGCTCCATGATCTTGAAAGATTGCTATTACGTACTAGAATTTAGTTTAAATGCTATTCCGATATCGAAGATGTTTAAAGAAGGCTATTGCTTCGAGTTTGACAAGAAGGTGAAAGTCTTCTATAATAATCTGTTGTACTGTGTGGGAGAAATGTAAAATGGACTTTATGTCCTAATCCCAAAGCCACAAAGTACATCATCTTCAATCATGAGCATTACTACACTCCAAGAGACGGTGAATGACATCAGGAAAGAGCGCAAAACCATCGATTGGCACAAGTGACTTGGACACATGCCATGCTCAGAAATTCGCAAATTTATGGAGCTGGGTCACTTGTCTGAAGTAGACATTAGTAAAGACATAGACTGTGAGGATTGCAAGATGTCTGTAAAGTACAAGCGTCGTCTTGCTACTCGTTATGAGAAAGCTAAGGCATGTTTAGAGTGCGTACATGTGTATATCTGTGAATTTATGGAGGTAGTTTCCTACAACAAGCATAAATTTTTTATCACATTTGTTGATGAATATTCGGACTTTGGTCAAGTCTATTTTCTTAAGAGATACGATGAAGTCCCAGATGCTTTCTTTGAGTTCGACAGAAAGGTGCAAATGCAACATGACACCAAGGTCAAGAAGTTCAAGATTGAAGCCAAACATGAAGATATGGATTCTCTTCGGGACCTTCTAAGGCCAATACTAGCCAATCTTAACCATACAGCTGATGTATAAGAAGTCGTTGCTGTCCTATAGATACTGGAATTATGCTTTAAGAACAGCTTCATACATCCTCAACTTCATTCCATTAGATAGAGTTGCTTCGACACCTTTTCAGATGTGGATAGCCTATGTAGAGAGCTAAGAGTATCTAAAGGTATGGGGTTGCGAAGTATACTCGTACAAGAAAGTGGGAGACGAAGTTGACAAGAATTCATAAAAGTGTTTTCTGCTTGGCTATCCAAAGGAAGAGAAGGGCTACATTTTAAACAGACAATCTACGAATACTACCTTTATCAGCAGAAATGGAGACTTTCTGGAGGATGATATAGAAGTCCATCAAGAAAACGATGAAGAGAGAGCTTTTGATCTTCATTGCTTTTCTTAGTCATTAAGTTGTTTGTTGAACACTTAGTTTTTGCTTTTACTAATTTTTGGTCATTTGGTATATTTTGGAATTTTTAGTATGTTATTTTTAATAACTGCTTTTTGGACAAGCGGGAGATTATTGGGATTTTTGCCAGAAATAGTAGATTTCCAATTTTACCCTTTTAAGTATAACCAACTTTCTCTTATATGCAATTATGATATTTGCTAGATTAAACTATCTTAGTTGAATAGTTTATTCATCTGAAAAAGATTCCATGACTTTACATGTGTATAAAGAAACAAATATGAATAAGTGTTAATTATGAGGAGACTTGTTTCTTTATCTAAGCCTAAATGAAGAAGTTTACAATCTATAAATAAAGATGGAATACTTTATTTACTATAGGTCGTAGTGTTTGTCAATCTCAACGCGAATGATATGTCTCAAATCATTGAAGTATCTGACTTCTGATAGAAACACTAATAAACATAAACAAGTTATGTGTATTGAACTGGACCAGGTAATATAAAGAATTGGAGTGGCATAACTCAATTCTTATATTATCACAAACTAGCTCTTAGCATATAGATCTTAATCCTTGATCTCTGTCTGGACTTGCTTTCATGGGTTATAACTTTTTGATTTGTTAAAAGACTAACCTCTATGAAATTAGAGGTAAACTCTGGCATATTAGAGGTTATATATGAATTGGTGGGAACACCAAATAGTTAAGGACACTGTACATTAATGCCACTTTAGGTTCTTTCAAGATTCATGGAATAATTAAATCTAAGATCTTAGTATTCACTTTGTAAATTGGTTGATAATTTTGTCTAAATGGCCATTGAGAATAAAATTATCGACAACATTATTCCTTGATAGAAAGATGGTAAGTTAAAGGTAAATAAGTGTTGGAGGGGTATTACGGTAATTTCACCTATCCAACTCCGGCATTATATAGGGAATCTATATGTGGTATAGAATATGCTAGATGGATCGGTTAATCAAGATTAGTTGATTAAATCTCTATAAAAGGCATGACATTTAATCTAAGTGTGCAGTATTGGGCCTTTAGTGGAGTGTCCTCTTTACTAATAATATTGATGTAAATACTATAATAAGAGTTATTATGTATTTATCATATTATTGGAGCTTAGTTTATTTGGATCCATTAGGTCCCTTGTCCAGCTCAATTAAGCTCATTAATTGGTTAGTGGTATTTGTGAAATTAGTTTCATGAAACTGTGTAAAATAATGATTCCACACAGAAGTTGGTATTTTTATAAATAAGTTTTATAAGCTAGACATATTTATAAAAATACACCCAAAGCCCAAATTGGAGAATAAGCCCAATCCTAATTGGACTAGGGTTAGTAGTTTTTGGTCCCATATATATAAGATATATGAGAGAAAAAACTACAAAGTAACTCTTAGAGAGTCATATGCATAAGACAGAGAGATAGAGAGAGAATTCGGCTAACCTAGGCTAGGTGAGAGAGAAAAAAGTTTCCTACAATCTCATAGTCTCATCTCGCATCTCGGTGTTCCATAGGATCAAGAACGTATTCTTGATCGTTCTCTAACGAAAGTTTCGACTTGGTGCCCACTCACCTCATCAACCAAGAGCAAGAGCATAGACAAGAAGATTTAGGGTTAGAGGTTTGATCACCATCAATAAGGAGATCAAGGAGGAACACGCTACAAGAGGTAAACCCTAATCTCAGCTCTAAGGTTTTGTATCTAGATTTGATTTATGTTTTACATGATCCTGTATATGATGCATGTGTATTATATGGTTATGAAAACTATTTTCATGTAAAATTTTAAAACCTAAATCTACTAATTTTTCCGCTGCGTTCATGATATGATCATGTATTTTCCATATCTGCATGCATGCATGATTTTCCTAAGTGTTAGGTCAATTTTTCTAACAAGTAGTTGTTGGCGTTTAAAGAGAGCAAATTTTTTGTGAAACAAAGAGCACACCTAGTGTTGAGTGGTGGGGAGTTGTCTTGCTTCAATTGATTTTCAGAAATGCTTGGTAGTATCATATTGTTGCAAAGTCTAGTTATGCGACTATTTAGGGGAATTTAAACGTTCTGAGTGTTGGTACAATGGCATCTAAGAGGAAGGCTATAGTAGCTAGTCCAAGTTTTGATCAAGACCGCTTTGTTTCATTGGAGACTTCTAAAAGACTTGGGCGCAAAAGGATGTCATTCCTGAAAAGGATTTTGATATAGGTGATGATAGTTTCCCTGACATTGTGGCTGAAATCAAAAGAAGAAAATGGGAAGCTTTTTGTGAACAACAAAATGTTGGGATGCGAGTGATTGTGCAAGAATTTTATACCAACATAGCTGAACATAGAAACTACATCACTAAGGTACATGGGTAGAATGTTTCATTTACAAGGGCATCCATCAATACTTGTTTCAAGTTTCCTAACATAGATAATGATGAGTTAGCTGCCTTTGAGAAAGCACTAGAATACGATGATGTATTAAAGGTTCTATATGCACTAGGCACTGAATAGATTTGGCACAAGGATGAGCGAAAAAATCTCAAAACCAAAACCATGTTCGCCTCCACCAAATCTTGGTCTTATTTTCTAAATACTCGTCTCATGCTTGTTTCTCATCACAGCAACATCACTCCTGATCGTGTTATCTTGCTTTATGCTATAATCAAAGGATTATCTATCGATGTTGGGAGACTTATTCGATGCTCTATCTTTCATGTCATTCACAAAGTGAGAAATGGAATGGTGTTCCCATCCTTAATCAATGAATTATGCTCCCCCGTAGGAGTTGTTTGGGCACTTAATGATAAGCTTGTCCTTCCTCAAAATGTCCTCAAATACCCAGCCTTGGTGAGATTATTAAAACATGAGTCGGCCTTCCATTACCTTAGCACCCGAAACTATAGCCAAGCCTAAAGAAAAGGCCGAAGAATTCAATTCAGATTTTCATGATGAGTCGAGCTCTATGCTCTAGCGGTTGACCTTAGTGGAACAAGGACTTCATGAGCATCGTCAAGAATTCGAATAGTTCAACTAGCAGTTTCAAGCACACTAATAATGGTGCCACCAAGGGGCAGATTATCAAGCCAAATGCATCAATATGTTTGCTACCCACTTCGGTATGAATATGACAAAATTCCTAGTGCCGCTAGGACTTCCTATGTATCTACCGATACAACCACCACCACCACCATTGTCCTCCCCTTCACCTGTACCAGGTGGTCACCCCGATGTAAATCCTAACATGGAGACTGACTGAGTTGTCTCCTATCAGGTAAGTGCCTCTCCCCTTGCTCTTTCACTCTTTTGTGCCTTGAGGACAATACACCATCTAAGTTTAGGGGAGTTAGTGTGTTTCATTTCACTTTTTTTCTCTTTTGTTTTATTATTTAAGTCGTTTGTATTGAACTTTCAAACTTCTTTTCTTTTTCCTTTCCCATTGTTGTTTTGAGCATCTGAGTAAGTTTGAAGGTCAATGATATGATTGTGAGTATGTACGTAATAATGTTTTAGAAACATTTTGTATCAAGACTTTTTGTGTGCTCAAATCTGTTGTGGGTTTGCTCTGTGAGTAGCTCTTGAACACTTTTTGCATGTAGTTGGAGGCATTCTACCTTGAACTACTTAGAGTAGCTTTATGCATATGACTTAGTAAAATAGTTAGTCTCACATCATTTTAAAACTTATTTGATTTTCAGTCGAGGCAAAATCCTAGGTAGCATAAAAATCGAAGAAATGATGTAGGCCATTTTGGACTAGTTGAGCCTTTCAAGCCTGCCCATTAATTGCCATATCCTTAGTCATCCCCTTTGAGCAAAATTTTCATCATGTTTCATCTTATAAACCCAATAAACACTTCTAATTGATAAATAATTTCCCAAATTACCTTATTCCACACCATAGATGTATGAAAGTGAATTTTGAACTTGCGGTAAAGGGTGAGTCAAAAAAAGGAATTTTTTGAAGGAAGTGGCAAATATATTTTAAAAGTATATCAAAAACTAAGTTTGGAGGAACTATTGTAAATGTTTGAGTGAATTGTAGTCATTAAGCAAAACGGGTATCTTTGGCATGATTTAGCCTAAGTAATACCTTCCTATTTACCTACACCCAAGCTCTACATTACAAGCTAATAAAGACCTGTTAATATTTTATTTAGTGCTACTCTGCATTAGAGGAGATTAACATGAAAAATAGGCTTATGAGATAATTGCTTTAATTCTAATAAGACATTGTTGTTTTTGAAATCTAAGTATGCATAACGTGATCTGAGTGACAAGGTGAATGCAAGCAACTATACTACATACACACCAAGAGTGTAAACAGAGTGATGCTGCTACCCTAATAGAAAATCTAAACTTTCGTAATGCTTTAGGTTTCCATTGAGTTATAAAATTCTGTTGAGAGTTTTGAGACCAATTTAACCTCATTCAGAAGCTCAGTTTGTGTTATATTATTTCTTGTGTGTTTTGAGCAATTACTTTTAGTTGTCCCTTTTGTTATCTCAGCTTGAGAATGAGTTTTTGATTAAGTTTGGAGGAATTTTTTAAGTGGATTCTACACTTAACTTTACCATACTTTCAAGCTTAAGAATTACTTATCTTTGAGTTTTTTTAATCCGATTTTGTTGTTTTTGCTATATATTACAGGTGAGGAGTCATTGACTATAAAATACTAACTTTTTAAGAGAAATCGAGGCTAAATCAAGGCAATTTGAATCAATTATAAGTAAAGACGAGCGAACACCATCCCAACAGAGTAAAGCAGCACCAGCAGAATGAAGAGAACTAGAAACAATTGGGTGCTACAGTGCCAAAATGGTGTCACAGTGCCAAAAGCTCTAGAAACCTGGCACTGCAACATCAATGCCATTGTGCCGCATCGCCGGTTTGTTGCACCATGGTACCGTTGCCTAGGATTTGCGGTGCCGTAGTGCCACAGTTTGGCATTGTAGTGCCACAAAGCACTGTGGCACCATAAAGCGCAAACATGTTCCAGAATTCCTAGATCGTGGCCAGTTTGTCTCCAGTATTTAACTTCTCTTTAGCTCATCTAAAAGAGACGACGAAAAACCCTAGCAAATAGAGTTTGAAAGATTTTTCTAAAGGAGAAACATCAAGAAGAATGAGGAATCAAGAGGAAACAAGGGGATTGAGCAAGCTTCAAAGAGTTTTTCTTTTATTTTACCTTATTGTTACTTTTTTATTTTCTACAATGATCGTGAATAAGCCTTGCTATTTCTATTTTGTTTCTCTTGATATGTCTATTGACTAAACTCTTTCTCTAGGGATGTAATCAAATCTCTAATATAATTCAATTACTTTATTTTCCTTATTCGCTCTTGTTATCCACTAATGAGCTAATTGTTCTAGTTTATACTTAATGCTTTTGTTTATTTGGCATATAAATTGATTTTTTGTGTGATACCTATATGAACTTGGGAAGGGAGTTTAGGTTTGTACATAGGTTGAACAACATAGGATTGCCTAGTATAGGGTGAGTTTACATAGGATAGGCATATACCTATATAACTTCTGCAACCTTGTATGGGAATTATCAAGCTTAATGAGTTTAATCAAGTTAGGTTAGGAGTAATATATTATCTTGTTAGAAATTTTCACCTCTATCTTGGGAAGGAATTTATAAATACCATTGGGTTCCTAGTTGTTAATTCTAAGTAGATAATTGAACGGTGAGGAAAACTAGTAATTGAAGGAGATAGAGGGGAGATTGCATCCCTAGGTTTTATATCATTATTGTAAAAATATCATTGGTTGCTTAGTGTTGATATTTGTTATTTTCATTTATATTGAATTCACTTTGTACTTTTTGTTCACAACATTTATTTATTGTCGTTTTGATAAATTGCCAAGTAGTCACAGTTAGTACTTAGCTTTTGTAAATCATTTGTTTCTTGTGGGATTTGACACTCTCTTACTTCTATATTACTTGTTGCGACCTGTATACTTGCAATATTTGTGTTTTAAAAATAGCCCAACAGTGTGTCAACAAAACCTGTACAGGAGCCTATGTCTCTCACCTAGCACTGTAACAATTTGTTAGCGATCTAAACTACCGCGATGTAATAATAGTTCACAATAACCATGTATCTGAGAATTAATCATATGAAATCCTACTTAACATTACTCTGGGATTTACTGTAACTTGGGTAGCACTCCGCTGTATTATCCTATATTTATAATTTAAAAATATGTATAAAAATTTAAACAATCCAATCCTAGTATAATCTAATATGTTCAATAATTTATCAAACCATTGTATAATTCGCGATATTTCATAAATCAATCATGATGCAATTATAAATCAAAAAAGGTATAAAACTAAGTAATTGAGCCTCTACCTCGAGATTGTAGCTATACCAAGCTAACGATGCTTTTAGAATCTTCCATTGATCACTTGGGTACTTGAAATATCGTTTAAGAAATCCCATAAGCTCACTTTGATATATGACTTTTTCAACGGAGTCTCAAATAGTAAAATAGACTTCACCACTATGTTCTTAGCATCTAAATTAGCTATGTTAGATATATAATTCGACTAATTATGGTTTTAGGCCGAGACCCGACCACGGTACGAAGATCTCAACATCAAGAAAGTTGAATGTATATCCTAACCCATGAGATTGAAATGATGCTCTCAATTAGATGAATAGTCACAAAGACAGTAGTGAGGATTATGACTAGAAGTCAAAAATACTTGACTTCGATAACCTTCATATTAATTGTTAGGTATCAAAATAGAGTAGCAGATCAAATATCAGATATACATGATATCGTTCCCCTGATTATACAAGATCAAAAAAATCTTAAGACAACCCATTTATCTATAGTTAGAACCTATTATACAAGATCAAAAAAATCTTAAGACAACCCATTTATCTATAGTTAGAACCTGATCCTAAACAATCAAATAGTCAAGGATTGTAACAAGATTCCCTTGTAACATAGAATTGCGCCTACCAAAATTTCAAAATGGAAACAAATACCCTTATGTTATATCACATAAAATAAATGAGTTCGGAGATTAAAGACAATAACTAAAGTTTAATGGCTCATAACTATTTGTTTTTCTTTGATTAGAGTGAGGAATATTGTTGAACACAAACTAATCCTAGTCAAATATAAGACTAGAACACTCATACTATAATTCACAAAAGCAAAAACATTGATATAACTTTAACATCAAAATGTAAGTATCTAAACCATATGTAAATTCAAAAGTTTAACAAATCCTTCGTCTAGTGTAAAATCACATCAAAGTAACTTTATTATAGATCCAAAGACCTTCCAAGTCTTTGATATAAGAAAAAAACTCCATGGATATAATCCAATATCCAAAAAGCATTTATACCAAAAATGATATTTAGTTGCCTCAGAAACAAAATTCTAATAGAATAGGTTGTCTAGTACTATTTTCAAGTAATATTTGTCTCCTATGTAACCTCATATTATTTTAAATTTAAAACAATATGAAAACACTTTTGAAAACATGCTATATAAAAATTGATAGGCATAGGAATACTACACTAATTTACAATATGGTTCCACCTTAGCCAGAGGTGGAACAAACCTGAACTCTGAGTATTCTTAATATATATATATATATATAATAGTAGAATTTAACAACTCTCAAGGTTAATCTATAAGTAATCTCATTCTAATTATTATTAATTATAAATTAATAATAATGTGTTGATTTAACTTAAACTACATTGGGAATTTGAAACTGCAAATTCTCTGTTATGTTTTTTAGGCAAGTAAATTCAAAACAAAGCAAAGTATAATGAGGATTTCATTGATTTTTAATTTAATTTAATTTTTTTTAACATACCACACTCTAATAATTTTATTGAAACTAATTTAAAAAATATATATATATATATATATATATTTAAGAAAATAAGATATGATTCATCATAAAAATTATTTGAATGTAAAAAATATCAAGCACTTTATCAAAGTGGATAAAATAAATACTAATCCTCATTTGGCTTATTAGAATGAATATTAGAAAGTCATGAAAAAATTATAAGTAGGTATAACCAACCAAATGGTCTCATGCATAAACTTTATGAGTTAGGAAACTATACTAAAATTCGTAATAGGAATACCACATACTATTACATGTTAGTCACAATTTGTTAAATAACACAATAAAATACATTAATCTATAAGTATTACCCATTTAAAATCCAAATGACAATCCCCTCCCAAGTTCTCTATAACAAGAAACCAACCACTTGGAAGATCAAGTATATGAGTAAGTGAATACTCAATGAATTAATTATGTAAAGTTTCAACTATATGTACTTGATTTAATCAACCAAAAACCAAATTTTCAAACTAAGCGTTCAAAATATAATGTTTTCACCCCAGCAAGATTTTAAATAATAAAACTAATTATATCAAATTCTCATACTCCAAGTAATCCTTAATTGAGGAAATCAAAAGTATATATATACATATTATTATTATTATTTTGAAAACAAGTACAAAGTCTAAAGACTTATTTAAAAATAACTTCCTACCACAAATTTATTTATTATTATTATTGTTTTTTTTTTAGAACCACCAAAATAGAACTTTTACCGAAGCTTATTTAAGAAGAATCTCAATATCGAAATTCAAGTAATACACACAAAATTTCTATTTTGTAAATGATTCATGATAATGAAGATATAACACATAAATTATAAAAACATATATAAAGTCCAAAGGTTGTCTCAATCACTTACAAATACACCAAAAGCTTTTTTAAAAAGAAAAAGAAATGACCAAAGCCATTGCAAAAAATCTTCTTGCAAAACTTTCTCTAAGAAAATTATATTCAATTTTAAGTAAATTTTATGGAGTGGTTTATCAAGTCCAAAATCAACACTAAATAAAAGTTTGAAGGTCATAGCTAGGCATAGCTATTTAATCTTGGGAATTTGTTTGAATAAACATAGTAATTACACTAATGAATTTGCAAAAATCACTACAGCTACCTAAAAATCAGTCACCAAATCATGTAAAACGTTTTTTATGCAATCAAATTAGCCATAATTAAATAACATCTCACTCAAAGAATCACAAAACATAAATTTGCAAGACTCAAAAAGATAAATCCAGATTACAACCAAATCAAGGTCATAAGACCAATGCTCAAATCATAGTAATTTTCAAATTCCAAAATTTCTTGTGTAGGATTTTTTTTTTTTGGTAAGGTACAAAATATTGCAAACAAACTACCATATGGCAAACCAATGTATCACAACAAGCAACTTGCACGAAAATACAATTGCAATCCAAGTACTTAAATAAAATCAAACAGTAATGAATGACATACTGTCACGACCCAAAACCCGAGCTAGTGGCAGAAGGGGAATTTCACAAAGGTGGAAAATTCCTTAATTTATTTGAAAAGTGTCAAAAGTTCTAGTTTTTATAAAAACAGTCCATTTAAATAAAATATTCGGAATTCCATCCTGTGAACCACTCCCACAGTTCGTATACACCACCAAACATAAATTGAATAATTACTTAAAAACATGAAATAAATTTCAAAACTCATCATCATCATCATTCACAACAGATGTCAAATACCAGAATGGCATGCATAAATTTGCAGACAAAATAGAAAGTAGTAATCTTTGTTCAATGCTAACACAAAAATCCAAATAGTCCAAAGACTATGACAACAAACTCCTAGCATTTCCAAGAGGCGAACTGCAATCAGGATGACCTCTTACTCCTCTTGATCACCAAGATCGCACTAGACGAGGAAGGTAAGGGGGGTGAGCATACAATGCCCAGTAGGAAAGTAGTTACCTCGGGGAAAAACAGTTCAGTGATGGGAATCTCCTGCATGGTTAG
>JXTB01000398.1:233842-271118 GCA_002914805.1 Parasponia andersonii
GGCACGGCGGTCGGTGGGCGGCCCGGACGGCGGCTGGCGGCGGCTCTGCGGGAGATCGGCCGAGAGGGAGAAGAGAGGAGAGAGAAAGAGAGGTTTCAGGGGAGGGAGGAGAGAGAAGAGAGAGAGAGAGGGGGAGGAAGATGTGCACGTGGCCCATCTTTATTGGGCTGTGTAATTTTTCAAAAATTGCACATAAGTCCCCAAAATTTCAAATTTCTATCAATCTAGTCCCCTAAAATTTACAATTTAGTCCATCTGAACAAAAATTTTGCAAATTAGTCTCCACAATATTTTATCCGGAAAATTGGTAAAATGTCCAAATTACCTTCGAAAATTCCGAGTTTTTACACATACAATCACTATTTGATAACCTAGAAGGTTAATAAAACTCAACGCCCAAGTGTACATCAAAAATCTAAAGTCAAAGACAACTCGAAATGAGGAGTTCCTGAAAGAGTAATTTGTACTAGTCTCGTGTTAGAACCTTTACCCATAGACTAAGGATTACTAAGAATTTTCCATTCCATAGAACACTAGATTTCACTCTAGAAGATTATCGAGAAACTTTCTTTTCAGTTTATTCGTATTCTTCCTCTCCTCTTTCTCGATTCTAAAATTTTCTAGGTAGAGCCCTTCAATGAAGAAATAAAAAATCGTCCAGAGGAGTGGAAACAATGGGTTTTGGGCTCTTTTTTTTTTTTTGCCTTTTTGTAAAGTGTTTTGTAAAATAGTATAGAAAGAATGGCGTATTTGCAAAATAATTTAGTATTTTATAGTTATTGATGTGGCAAATGAGCTGGATTGCCATCCATGTGCTATGTCACTTTGTAAAGTTTATACAATTTTTGGATACTTCGTATTATCCAATTTAAAAAGTATTTTAAATGAAAATTGTACTCATTATTGTATACATGATAAATAATGCTAATATAATATCAACTAGTGTGAGAATCAATTTTGCGTACGTCTTTTTATAAATACGAAATTTAGAAACTTAATTTTAGATTATAATTTAGATATTTGAGATTAAATTTAAAATATGTAAGCAAATCAATCTTTATTTAAGCTAGCTTAAAATTTTGATTTCTATGTTTGTCCCTCTAAAATCGCTACTGTATATACCTATGTTATACATTTATAAAATGCCATTTTATTAGTAATTTTTATTGACAAAAAATATTTAAAAATATGATTACAAAGAGTTTTAAAATTAAAGTCCAAAGATAATTATCTATAAACAATTGGAAACAAAAATTAGTATTTATAAACATTATAGATAAGGTCTTAAAAGTTCATGTGTACAACATTTCATTGGGCAAATAAGGGGCATGGATAAATTTTTCAAAAAATATTTGAGTAAATATTTAACATTACACAAATCTAGGAGGGTCAAATAAGTGAAGGTATAATTGGATAAAATTTCTCAAAAAATAAGATGTAAAAAGTTAATAAATACGAAAATTTTGGAGGGCGCATGCTCCTACCTAGTCCCATTAAGATCCATCGTATAGGCCAACATCTTGATCTATGAAACAACCTAACGTATCATTACCAAAAAAAAATAAAAATAAAAATATGAGTGTTGGGATGTAGACGGCGATGTCTTACAATAATTTTTTAATGTCTGCTTTTTTGTTTTCTTTTGAGTCTGTCTTTCTTCCTTGCTTTCATTTGTGTGTTCTAATGGAAGAATTTTCCGAACCAATAAAATATTTGGAAATAATAAATAACAATATCACATCGTTAAGTAATAAAAATCTACTTCTTATTTTTCGTTAGTTTTAGAAAATATTTTGTGTAGTTTCTTTTTCTACTCTTTTTTTTTTTAAATTAAATAATTAAAATAGGGTGCTTTAATTTAAGTTACTTTTATAACTATTGATCCTAAAGATAAATTTGTATTAAAATCATCTCTAACTAGAAACTCTATTTTACAGTAATCAAAACTCTAAAACACAACAATTTTACTATATATATATATTTTTTGTCCCCAACTAATTACTTCAAATACCATACCTAAAAGAATATTCTCTATCAAAAAAAAATATTCTTTACAACAAAAAAGAATATTCTCTTTATCTTTTACCCAAATCTCCTTTTTAACCCTTAATTTTTTATAGATATTTTATTTAATTAATTATTTCACTAATATACTTATATAAATTATATTAATTTAATGATATATTAATAAATTATATTAATTACTAAATTGCATAAATAATAATATAACATAGATTATAAAATTATAAACTAATATTTTATTCATTATACATGAACACCGTACTTAAGAAACTTCTAAAAATTAGATGAAATATAAAACCTACAATAGAATATCGTATTACATAGTGATCATCATATATTCTTATTAACTTTTTCAGCATTCGTATAACTTTTTCAGTATACCTAAAGGCAATGGTGACCCAATAACATAATAATCCTTAGAAGATAGTTAACTTGTCAATGAAAAATTTCAATACCCAGTGAACCATTTCCGTGAAATTTTAAAGCTTTCAAGGAAATCCTGAACATTATTAGAGAACTATCATCTTAATTAATATTGTGCCATAAAGTAACAATTTTTTTAAGAGAAATTATGAGAAATTTAGTGCAAAAATGAGAAGAGAAAAGTGAAAGGAGAGAACATAGCAACTGAAGAAAACTAAAGATATCGAGACAGTATAACGCCCTTGTTGTCTACATACTAGTAGTGGGATTTTATTCACTTTCCATTAATGAAACAATACTTTCTGAAAATATTTTTGTGATTATTTCTCAAAAATACAGACCATTTTTTTTCTTTTAAACTTTATTTATATAAACATGGCTTAGATTCATTTATACGTATATTACATAACAAAGAAATAGTAAGTAATTATCAAGAAAACGAACCAAGAACAACTCCATTGAAAAACTACAAAATATTCTCGAAATACACAAATTAAGCCCCCACATGTGGTCAAAATATCCATATGTACAATACCAAGGTCATTCCAGTATACAAGCTTACTAATCACTTCAATCATTACCTGCAACACAAGACTATTATGAGCTATAGCTCATTAAGTAAAGTAATATATGTAATGATGTTCAATGACATTATATTGCATGATCATGCTTGCTTAAACTTTCTTTTCTTGTATAAATATTTTCCTTATTTAGGCCCTCATGTCTTGTGCACACTGTCCAGTTCGACATTGCGCCTACAAGGCTTCTTGAATTCATAATATCCCATGAGCTCTCCTCCCACCGGCTCTTACCACAGTAGGGCTCATTATTAACCTTATTTGATCGTTACCCCATCGAGCTTAAGAAATAAGGTGACTCGAGACTGTAGTGTAATTTAATATGTATCTTGGGGGAGTTATATCGTGGCAAACTTTCTGACTAATCCCATCAAAGTTGTCCCTCTCTTGGAGTTACTACTCTAAACTGTAAACTTGTATCTCACTTCCTCGTAATGGTAACATAAAACCTTCTAAAAGGTACCTGGTCCTAACTTTTCTGTGATAAACATAACTTTGCACACTATTACTAAGGCACTTCAGGAATTTGTTACCTCTCTTAAACTTTTGTAAAACATGCATAGCCTCGTGATGTACATGATAATACCTCACTAAAAATACCAAGTATGTATACTAAAATCAAGATGCCAATGGTCATGCTCATAGCAAGTACATAAAAATATAATAAACACTCACATAGTATATAATTCTTGTGTTGCAGTATAATTATTTGCTCTTTTGCTCAAGGCACGAATATGTGTCCCTAATTTTTTTTAAATAATAGGTTAACTGATCATAATACTTATACTACTTTAAGAATTACCAAGTAATTAGCCTTTCCACAAACAAAATCAGCAAACAATTTTTTTATAGTTAAATAAACATGCTCAAGATTTTACATAAATATCATCACATAATTTATCAGAAGTAAGGAAATGGACATGTTGAAAAATAAAAAACATCAATATTCTAAGAATATGACAAATACAAATAAATCAGTTTACAAAATATAACGTTTATGCCTGATACAAGATAAGTAAGTACTTAGTGATATCATCTCTTTAGTATAGTTATAAGAGTACCAAATAATCACATTAATTAATCAATACATATAGTACTAGTTGTTGACTGTAAACCCACTCATATAAAAGGTAATAACATAAAATCATTTTAAAATGTTACGAAAAGTACAAGCCTTATATATATATCCAAAAGTCTATTGAATAAGGAAGTACAATATAAGACCTTCTGTACCAATTACACACGTAAAATTATCATCTTTATATAAGTATATTTATTTATAAACAACCGAAAAAAACAATTAAAGACTTCATCTCAATACAAATAATAATCAGGCCATGTTAAAGCATGTAATTATTTACTCAAGTCACATGAGTACAAAGTAAAAACTGCTCACATACGCGTTAGTTCAGAAGGTATATATACTGATGAATAAGAATTCTTGCTCAAAAGAATTAATAGACACTATCAACTAGTCGTTAAAGCAAGGTAATAACAAATTGCAAGATTAGCTTTACTGTATATGTCTATCTTTCATTCTCTTCCCCCGTGGAAAACAAGAAAGCTTGTTGTTTTTAATGGTATTAAAGTAGAGAGAAAAGGAAGAAGAAGGAAGCCCGTAGAAGAATATATTTGGTGGCACTCAAATATACTTAAAGTCTAATATCACAAAGATTTGGCGACTTCACAAGGCCGGTGACTTCTTTTAATCCCTTAAGATTTATATAAATAAAGTAATACCAATCACACGACAAGAAACCAAGACACACAATTAAAATTTACTTAACAGAATAATGTCTTTATTGACACAACAAGGGCGACACTAGAATTAACTTATTTCGAGAGCATTATTTATGTAAGTATATCTTATAAATAACATGGATACAACCTTAATTTAATAAAATATATGACATTTGAGAATTAAAAAAAAGACTTGTGAAATAATATAAATAAAATAGTATAATACTTATGTTCTTAATTTCTTTTTTTAATTAGTTTCATAAGCAAAAATAATTAGTTTAACACACATCAGGCTTGTACCTATGGGCAAATCCTGTGCATCTCACTGTAAAATTATTTAAAAAGTAGATATTAATAACCATGATAAATTAAAATTAAGTACTTAAAATGATATACATGATATGCTGTATAATATTAATGCTAAATGTGATCGTGCTATTATCGACTCTTTTAACTATATGGGGAGCTGAGTGTTACAATCAGCCTCAAATTTGTCCCTGAAATTAAAGAAATTAAGAGTAATTTAGGGCGAAAATGAGAGTGGAAAATGGGAAATCGCAAGTTACAACCACGAATTAAAAAAAAAAACAAAAAAAACAAAGAGGTGAGCTTTGCTAGTGATTAACGATGAAAAAGCCCCCAAGTTTTAAAGAATGTGACATATAATGAAAAATCTCAAAAATTTAGAAGTTTTGGTAGAAAAATTCAGAGAAATTAGATCTCTAAGGGATGCAGGAATCTTCAAGTAGATTACCTAAGACTCTCCTTGCATGCAGATTTGTCACCCGGTTCTTTGAGGCTCAGAGGTTCTTTATGCCACTTGCGAGCTGAGGATAACAATCTGGGCATTTGAGAGCAACTGGGGATCGAGCAATGTGGGCATTCATAGCCAGGGACAAGTGGAGAACCTCACGCGATGTGAGATGGTGTAGATCCAGGGAGAAGAACTGGGATAGAGCAATATAGACTTTGCAGATAGGGAGAGCTCCAATCCTTGTGGGAATAAGCTTGTAGGAATAAGGAACTCCAATGAGATATGTTAGTCTTTATTGTGCGGTCTAAAGTCTATATGTTGGTCGATGCCAAAAAGGGAAAGTTAGCGACCCGTTGGACGCGTCAGGTCGCATGAGAATTTTCTTGATCAAGGTACGACCTCCTCCGAATGAGTTAAGTTCGACCAGTATGAAAAGGAAATTAGATTGAGCTTCATCAAACGGGTAATCTACAAAAAAGGGGAAACAAAATTTCTCTTTGAAGATTAACCAATCGTTCCATTTAACTTATTACTCAGTTATATTGTTACTCAAATTGTATTTTCTGATTACACAATTACCCGTTTTCACAATTGAGAAACATTGAGCTACCCTCATCTACATAAGGGGAGTTCAATGTTGTTGTGAGGGACTTTTTCTTTTTGGGGACTTTTACTTTTACTTCTTCTTTCTGGACTACACTTTGTATCTCTCTCTCTGGACTCTCACCTTGAAACTTTGAAGAAACCCTTGTAATATTCCAGATTATAGTGAAAGACAATGGACGTAGGCTCATCTTTTTTATGGCCTGAACCACTATAAAATTCTTGTCTCTTTACTTGCTTTGATTTATCAACCTTTTTTATACATAAGCCATATCTTGCAACTTCCTAAATTTATTGTTGACAAAAACTCTGTCAACAATTGGCGCTATAAAGAGGGCTATTCCAGCAAAAAGGTTTGTCAATTCTGCTTCTTTAACAATGGCAAACACTAGAAACACTACTAGGAACACTGAAACTAGCCAAAACCAACCCCAAAGTACTACTGCTGCATAGGTAGATCCTGCTCAGAATTAGCCTGCTGTGACTGCACTAGAAAATATTGTCCAGAGACAGGATCGCATGGAGGAGGCACTGGTGAACCTTCAGTAAATCACTAGTCAGATTAATGACTTTCTATGATGACTTGCTGAGGGACAGATGGTAACTCCACCACAGCACCAACATCCCAGAGAACGTCTCGTTCAACTACCTGAGAGAGGAATTCAGATCCTAGAGATAGGGAACCGTGATCAGCATAAAGCCCAGTAGGATGGTGGAGTTTGCAGTCCACTGTCGATTCTAGTCATATCTACGATAAAGTTATTATTAGTACAAGGATTATAACAAAGAAATATAAGAAAATGAAAATCAGAAGTCTGACCTTCAGAGGTTTACAGCTGAGAGGATGAAGGTATTGGAGATGGTGGTACTTATGTAGTAGTCAAAGTAGGTGCTTTCACTTCTTAGATTTGAAGAAGTAGTCGCGCCTTTCTTTTTCTTCTAGCTTGAAGGTTGGGTTGGAGGATTGGTCGAGGGTGGTAAAGTGGTGCCCTTAGGAAACAGTCCACTGGCAACTAAATTTTATGTCATTCCAAGCTTTTATTTTATATACTTGGGGAAGCAGATCCTCGTTTAGTCTCGGACGCTCTCTGTTATCTGCGATAATATGCAAATGCAATTAGGTGAGAATTTACAAAATAAAAAGGAAAAAAGGGAGTTTCAAACTTCAATACCAGGGTTTTGGAAGAAGCTATTATTTGTGTATTCAAAATGGTTTACCATTTCCCTATGTTATTACAAACCCCATGTATGGTTTTGATTACCTAATTTGATCACTTACTTATGTAGAAGAAGCAGAAGTCAGAAGGGTTCAACTTCACTTGGTAAAACCAAGAGAACTCTTCTAGGGTTGGGGTTCTTAAACCTAGATTATGATATTTTATGTACAAGCCTACTATATACCTATAAGTATTTGGAGTTAGTTGAAAAGGGACCACTCTATAGTAGTTGACTATCGATTTGATGTATGAGTATAGAGGAAGGTGGACGCCGCATCTGAGAAGTGCATCTGAGAAAGAGGAATTGCTGGAAGGAAGGCTGTGTGGTCCGCTCCATGGGAAGGTAAAGAGACACGCCGATCTTGTAATCGCATACTATCTTCTCAAGCTTGTTTGCCATGTAACTTGTCTTCACATTGGTACATGACCAATCTCCTCACACGTAATTATAACTTCTTGCGAACTTAGGTGTATCCCTAATGTGTTGAGGTCACTGATCCTGAGGAAGGTCACCTATGTGAGGACTACTTTGCCTAGCACCAGTTATTTCTATCTTAGGCTCTTGCTCTACATAGTCCTTGAGGTCTATCAAACTAATGCTCTTCTCCGAGAATGACGATTCTCCTGAGAATGCATTCTTCTTCCTAGTCTCCTCGCTACTAGACCTCTGAAGGAGAAACATGGAACACATTTAATCCTATATGAACATTGGTCTACAGGTAAATTCGTAAATTGATTTATAAAACTAACCTAAGTGTAACCTAGAAATAAGCATGGTAGTTTGTCTATTATAGGTATACTCACTATATGCGAGCAAGGATAAAATTAATTTGGGCCTATAAACCCTAAAATTGTGCTAAGATCGATCTATTTGTCCAAGTCAGATCTAGTTGAATTCTTCTAATGAACCTATGGACTTTTCCATCTACAATTTAAGTTCCTATCCTACAAATTCAAATAGATCTTCAACAATTCGTCATTCGATTCATCAAAACTAAATTTATTATTTGGTCTATTCAGAATCCAGTCAAAATCTAAGTCGAATCTTTAAATAAGTCAAGAAATTTATGATTTAACTCCATCTTTATTATTTTGCTAGATTCCGGTCAAGCTATGTTCTTTGTAACCTATTTGAGTTCATATTTGAGATAACTGCTAAGGAGACAAGAATTTTATAGTGGTTCAGCTTCAAAATAGAAGAGCCTACATCCACTGTTCTTCATTATATTCTAGAGAATTATAAGAGTTTTTCTAAGTCTCAAGGTGAGAGTAAAGAGAGAATTACAGAGAGTATATAGTGAAGTGATAGCGAGATAAAAAATAATGAGATTGAGCCTCCTTTATATAGATGAGGATGGTTTAATATTTCCCAATTGTGAAAATGGGAAAGTACATAATAAAAAAAATACAACTTTGGATAACAATGCATAATTAGGTAATAACTAATAAATGGATGGCTTAATCTCTACTAAGAAGCTTGTTTCTCTTTCCTCGTAGATTACCCATTTAGAGAAGCTTGATCTAGTTTCCTATTTTGCTAAATTGCACACTTATCTATTCAAAGCAGTGTGAATTTTGATCGAAAGACACCTGCTAAGTGAATTCTAAACTTAACTTTACTATCTTTTTAAGCTTAAGAATTGCATATCCTTGAGCTTTTTTAATCTGAGTTTGTTCTATTTGGTATATATTTTAGGTGAGGAGTCATTCATTAACTAGAGAACACCATCATTTTAGGAGAAATCGAAGTTTAATCAAGGAAAATAAGACCAATTGCAAGCAAAGATGGGCAAACACCTGCCTCAGTAGAGTGAAGTAGTGCCAATAGGATAAAGAAATTGGGCAAAAATTTCTAAAGCTACAGAAACTTAGCACCACAATGCCAAGTATGACATTGTGGGATCAATGTCGTGGCACTACAGTACCACTTGCACAGTACCGCGTTGCTGTGACATCAACATTGTGGCACTGTAGCACTATCTCCATGGCTTTGTGGCACCACAGTGCCATTGTTTGGTGCTGCAGCATGAGCTTTTCGACTGTCTTGGTGCCACAGTACCGAATTTGGCACGGCAGCACCACAAAGAATAAACTATGTTAAAGAATTCCTGGATCATGGCCAGACTATCTCTAGTATTTAATCTCTTCTAAAATCAGCTAAAATTATCATAGAGAAACCCTAGCAGCCAAAGTTTGAGAGAGTTTTAGAGAGTTTTCTAAATGAGAAACAATAAGCAGCAGGGGGATGCATGAGGATTCGAGAGGAGACCAGTAGATTGAACAAGATTCAAAGAGTTCTTCTTTATCTTTCTTTTGTTTACTCCTTTATATTTCTGCTATAGACATGTATCAGCTATATCACCTTTGTTGTGTTTTTCTTTGCATAATTATGAACTAACCTCTTTCTCTAGGGATATTATCAAACTTCTAATGTAATTCAGTTGCTTTAATTTCCTTATTCATTCTTGGTATCCACTGAGGAGTTAATTGTTTAACTTTATGCTTAATGCTTCTATTTATTTGGCCATTAAACTGATTTGATGTGTGAAACCTATATGAACTTGGAAAGGGGAGTTTAGGTTTAGACATAGGTTGAACAACATAGGATTGCCTAGTATAGGTTGAGTTTGCGTGGGATAGGAATCTGTCTATATAACCTAGGCAATCTTGTGTGGGAATTACTAAGCTTAACGAATTTATTCAATTTATATTAGTAGTAACATACGATCTTGTTTAAGCATGTTTACCTATTTCTTGGAAAGGAATTAATGAATGCCATTGAGTTCCCAGTTAACAATTCTAAGTAGATGATTGAATGATGAGGAAAACTAGTAACTGAAGGAGTTAGAGGAGAGATTGCATCCCCAGGTTTTAACTTATTGTTGTAAAAATATCGTTGGTTGCTTAGTGTTAATTCCATTATTTTCACTTATATTGAATTTATATTATAGTTTTTTGTTCGCAACATCTATTTACTGTTGTTTAGATGAATTGTCAACTAGTTTTTGTTAGTACTTAACATTTGTAATTTATTTTGTTCTCGTAGGATTTGATACTCGCTTACAATCTATCTTACTTGTCATGACCCGTATACATGCAGTGTTTGTGTTAGAAATAGTCCAACAAGTTTTTGGCATCGTTGCCGGGGAGCACGGGGATTTATAGTTTGTTAATACTAATATCAACTAATTTAGATTTAATTCAGACTTTCTTTGTTTTGTGCATATTTCAGGTGCTATAACTATAACATTTGTATATAGGATGAGCAAGGAGCCTTGAATTCTTGCAACTAGACCTTGAAATTGAGCGAACTTTGACAGAGCTTAGATAACGAAGAAATCAAAGGGACAACCCTTGACCTACTTTAGCAGACTAAGACAATGCAAGGCCACTTCGGGACTTTGCTATCCCCGTGGTCAATAGGGTCAGTTCTAGCATTTGAAGACCAACCATCAATGTTAACAACTTTAAGCTAAAACTAACTATTATTCAGATGGTGCAAGGGACGCGTCAGTTTGGTGGCTTGCTTAATGATGATCTCAATTAACACATAATGAACTTTTTAGAAATATGTGATACCTTCAAGTACAACGGGATGAGTGATGATGCCATTCATCTGCATTTGTTCCCATTCTCTTTGAGGGATAAGACAAAGGGATGGTTGAATGCTTTACCATTGGGATCCATTGCCACTTGAGATGAATTAGCTCAGATGTTCCTTGCCAATTTCTTCCTTCCTACCAAGATAGCTAAATTGAGGAATGACATTACCTTATTTGTGTAGTTTGATAATGAGTATTTATATGAAGCTTGGGAGCATTACAAGGAGCTAATAAGAAAGTTTCCTCATCACGCAATCCCCAAATGGCTCTTGGTGTAGACTTTCTACAATGGTTTGATAGTGAATTTGAGAACTATAGTTGATATAATAGTAGGTGGTGCTTAAATGGGTAAATCTTCTAACAAAGCTTTTGATTTGTTAGAGGAGATGGAGGAAAACAACTACAAATGGCCCTCAGAAAGAGTTAATCCAAAGAGAGCAATTAGTATAAATGAGATGGAAGCTACTTTAACATTGGCTACTCAAGTTAGTGCCTTAACAAAGAAACTTGATTCTATGGCGGTTCATGGAATTCATGCCTTGTAGAGTTCAACCGGGGTTTCTGAGCAATGTAGTGATGGTCACTTGAGTTTATTTTATCCTATAAATTTAGAGTCAGCACAGTTTTTAGGCAATCACAATTCACTATAATGCAACAACTCTTACTCCAATTCCTATAATCCAGGTTAGAGAAATCCTCTAAACTTCTTTTGGAGCAACCAAAACCATCAAGAGCAGAGTTCTAATTCAAGACCAATGCATCCTTCGGGATTTCAAAATCCAAGTCAGTCCATATAAGAGAGAAACCATCAATGGAAGAGATTCTCATGTAATAGAAAGCAAAGAATGAGGCTATCCTTTAAAACCAACCCGCCACAATGAGATCTCTAGAGACACAATTTGGTCAATTGGCCAGTGCACTTACCAGTTGGCCACTAAGGAGTTTGCCTAGTAATATTGAAGCAAATCCAAAGGGAGACATGAAGAAGCAATGCAAAACAGTGACCTTGAGAAATGGGAAATAACTACAAGGGACGTCAAAGGCTACTGAAGTATCAAAAAACGAGATTGAAAAAGAGAGTCAAGATAAAGAGGAAGTTACTAGACAACCTTCAACATCCATGCCACCACCATCTTCTTACAACCCACCGTTACTTTTCCCCTAATGGTTGCAAAAGAAGAAACTTGACCAACAATTTTCTAAGTCACTAGAAATGTTTAAGAAGCTTCACATCAATATCACATTTGCCTAGGCACTTGAGTAAATGCCCAGCTATGTGATGTTTATGAAGGAGATCCTTTTGAAGAAGAGGAGAATAATTGAGTTTGAGACAGTGGCTTTGACTGAAGAGTGTAGTGCCATCTTATTGAAGAAGCTTCCACCTAAGTTAAGAGATATAAGGAGTTTCATCATTCTTTGCACTATTGGTAAGTACTTCAATGGGCGTGCTTTGTGCGATTTGGGAGCAAGTATCAATTTGATGTCACTTTCTATTTTCAAAAGACTTAGATCAGGTAAATGTAGACCAACCACATTAACGTTGCAATTAGCGGATCGGTACTTGACTTATCCTAGAGGCATCATGGAAGACGTGCTAGTAAAGGTAGACAAGTTCATTTTTCTAGTAGATTTTATTGTGGACACGGAGGAAGAAAGTGAAATTCCCTTGATTTTAGGAAGACCATTTTTAGGCATGGGGAGAACACTCATTGATGTCCAAAAAGGTGAACTTACTGTTAGAGTTGACGGTCAAGATGCAAAGTTCAATGTTTTTAAGGCCATAAAAATGAATGATGATCATGAAGATTGTTACAGAATTGATATACATGATCATTTGGTTATGGAAACTTTTAAAACTAATCATGTGAAGGGATCTTCTTGAAGACATAATTTTTAATGGGGGTAATGTAGTGTCAAAAGAAGCTAGCGAATGTTTCCATGTCATGAACACATTCCCTTACTTTAGAAAAATGAATTTTCAGCTTTAGGCACTTAACAGACCAAATAACTCAAAACCTACCATCAAGCCTTCAATTGAGGTTCCACCTATAGTTGAGCTCAAACCGCTGCCTAGCCATTTGAAGTATACCTGTTCTGGTAAAGAGTCAACTTTGCCAATCATAATTTCTACTGATTTGGATGAACTACAAGAACAGAAGCTACTAAGAGTATTAGGACAATATAAAGCAACCTTAGGATGGATAATTATAGATATTAGAGGTATTAGCCCTTCCATTTCCATGTATAAAATCTTGTTGGAAGAGGAGCATAAAACCTCTATTGAGCATCAAAGAAGGCTAAGCCCTATTATGAAAGAGGTAGTGAAAAAGGAAATAAGTAAATAGTTAGATGCAAGAATTATTGACCCCATTTCAAATAGCTCTTGGGTGAGTCCTGTTCAATGTATTCCAAAGAAAGGAGGAGCGAATATGGTCATCAACAAGAACAGTAACAGAGTGGGGAGTATGCATGGATTATTGGAAGTTGAATAAGGTCATGCAAAAAAATCATTTTTCACCACATTCATTGATTGATAGCCTAGCGGGTAATGATTTTTACTGCTTCCTGGATGGCTACAGTGGTTACAACCACATTGCTATTGCCCCAAAAGACCTAAAATGGACCACATTCACTTGTCCTTATGGAACTTTTGTGTTCAAAAGGATGCCTTTTGGTTTGTGCAATGCTCCAGCCACTTTTTAGATGTGCATCATGGCAATCTTCACGGATATAGTGGAAAAGTTTCTTGAGATATTTATGGATGATTTTTTAGTTTTTGGTGATTCGTTCGATTTTTACTTGGATAACTTATCACTAGTGCTCAAGCATTGTGAAGACCAAACTTAGTGCTTAATTGGGAGAAGTGCCATTTCATGGTGTAAGAGGGAGTAGTATTTCATCACAAGATCTCCAAAAATGGTATTGAAGCTAACAAAGCCAAGTTAGAGACCATTGAGAAGCTGCCTCCTCTAGTCAATGTCAAGGAAATTTGAAGTTTCCTTGGGCACACTGGGTTTTATCGAAGATTCATCAAGGACTTCTCCAAAATCACCAAAGCATTGTGCAAACTACTTGAGAAGATAAGATATTTAGTTCTGATAATGCTTGTTTGTATGCATTTGAAACTTTGAAATTGAGACTTGTGACAACACCTATCATTATGACACCAGATTGGGCCTTGCCTTTTGAGTTGAAGTGTGATGCTAGTGACTATGCCATTGGTGCTATTTTGGGACAGCGAAAAGATAAGATGTTTCATGCCATATACTATGCTAGCAAAATGCTCAATGAAGCTCAGTCCAATTACACTACAATAGAGAAAGAGCTACTAGCTTTGGTGTTTGTAGATGACAAATTCAGATCTTATTTGATTGGCACAAAGACGATTGTATACACAAATCATGCAGTAATCAAATACCTTATAACCAAGAAGGATGTAAAGCCTCGGTTGATTCGATGGGTCCATTTCTTACAATAGTTTGACTTGGAAGATAAAGACAGAAAGGGAACAGAGAATTAAGTAGTTGATCACCTATCTAGATTAGAGCAGGAGAAAATGGAAGATGCTGAGTTATTGATCAATGAAACCTTTCCCGATGAGCAGCTCTTTGTGCTTGATAATAATGTACGATGGTATGCAGACCATATGATCTACCTTGTATTCAAACAGTTGCCTTTGGACCTCACCCATCATGAAAAAAAAAAGTTCTTGCACGATATGAGGTACTATTTCTAGGATAAACCGTTTTTACTTAAACAATATGCTGACCATGTTATTAAGCGATGCGTGTGCAAGGAGGAGATAGTGCGGTGCCCAAGATTCTCACATGTATATTAAGCCAATAATAAACATATTCTAATTGTATATTAGGTATCTAGAAACCATTAATACAACTTTCATAATAACATGCTCATTCATTATGTTATATGCATTTACATACATGTTATTACAATAATGATTGTCGAAGTGTCCCAATACAGTGTAAAGGTACAATACCCTTAGAGAGAGAGCTCGGTGTGCTAAAAGAACAAAGAATATAATTACGAAAGTAATACTACGTGCACATGCATTAAGATTGTACTTGTTGATAATTTGGTCAAATAGTAGTTTTTGGGTAAAATGTAATTTTCACACATTTCAAGTCGAATTCACTGTGTGTTTAACATGTCAAATAAGCTTGATTCAATGTCTAAGACTCATTTATGGCATTTTATTTGTCGGCTCCAGGTAAGAACGAGGTGGCATTCAGGACATTAATTCGTATTTAGTCGCACTAAGCTAGCTTAGATTAGGCATAATCGCGTAATATCATTTTTTGTGCATTCTAATAATTGAGTACTAATACTATGTTTGCATTGTTAATTGGAGTCTAATTGACTTATTTTTATATTTAATGATTGGTTATGGGGCTAGATTTCACCAGATTACAATAAGGTTGGTCATATGGGATCATAAGTCAAAGTATGACTAGTTTTCACTTTCTTAGATAGGATTCACCAACTTTTGCTATACTTGGGTGTATAAGAGTGACCGGCAATGTGGTGACTATGCGAAGGAGTTTTTAGAGTTGGACATATGGAAAGTAATAAGCAAAATACCCAAAATACCCCTTAGAATTTATGTTATACCTTTTCTTAGCCATTAAGTGTTGATTTTGGGTCAAATCTAGTCATTTACTTTTCCTTTCTCTCTAGCCACGACTTGAAACTCTCCAATACTTTTTCTGACTTATCTCAACTTATCTCAAACATTTCCAAGAGTTTCCAAGTAGTAGAACTCTAATTGGAGTCCTAGAAAGCAAGATAGAACAAAACTAGTCAAGGAAATTCTACCAAGTTCTTCATTCTAGGTCTTGTCCTTTAATTTCAATTATCTACTTGTTATCACTTAAATAATGGTTTCTTCAGGACTTCTTAAGTCAAAAATCTATTTCTAAGTTTTGAGAATCAGTTTGGTGGAGATAGAAGGCAAGAAGTCTAGCAAAGGCTCAAACTAGTCAAGGTGAGGTTTATGCAGGATTTTGAATTTATAGTTAATTTCTTTATTTCAGTACTTAAACTAAAGCTATTATTTGATGAATAATGGTCCTAGGAATCCTTATATACTGCTGGAAATATAAAATTTAGGTGAAGGATTAAAGTTAAACCTAAGGCTCTAAAGTTTGCTATTTATGGCTTTAAGTGTTTTCACATTTGTAATTTGATTTCTTAAACTTATAGTGTATATTTTATTGATTCTATTATTTATTACACTTATTTGATGGCTGGTTGTGATGGCACACAAGTGTAAAAGTTGTTTCAACTTTGTGAAAATTGAAAGGAATTCAAGTTATGAAATGGCATATGCATGGCACGTCTTGCATGCAAATGGAGAATTTTATTATAAGAGTATTTGAAAGTAAGTACCATTGTATCAATTTTATAAGATAAGTTTTAATGGCAATTGCTAGTCTGTCAGAGTTGGATAGGTAAGTCTGTTGATGCAGACTCTCCCATTGAAGCGGGATTTGCAGATCTTATGATGTGTCTCGTTGAAGCGGGACAATATTAGCGTGGTGTGGGATACTCCTTTGATGAGGGAAAGAGTTTTCAAAAATCTCACATGATGGTCGCACCTTATTTTTACTCTTGGCTAGAGTTTTTGCCCAATGTTATCACAGCCTATCGACTTACGGGACAAGTAATATGCTAAAGGGCCCAACTAAGAATAATTTTTATGGAAAATGTATGGACTCAAATGTTTAAGAAAGAAAAGGGTACAATGGAAACTTTTTGAGATTTTAAAGCATTGAAAAGTATACATAGTTTTCACTTACTAAGCTTTAGCTCATTTTAGTCTTGTGATGCAGATAAGAAGGCACATTTTGGTATTGACTAGCTGGTTGTCTAGTTTGTCTTTTGTCACCATGTTCATATAGATATAGACGAGCTTGACCTGTGGGTGATATTTTTGTTTTAAGATATTTTGATATAATGTAAATAGTACTGCTAATAGCAAAATAGACTGGTGAAAACCTCTTTTGATTGTACATTTTGTAAAAATAGTTTTTTAATAAGAAATGCCATGCAGTTGCTTTTGTTTAAAGGTCTTAAAAAGTTCAAAATTGCCCACCTTTTTATCAAAACAAAAGATATGGTAGAACAAATAATAATACTTCATAGTTTGACTGTATATGACAACATGGTGAAATTAGAGGGTGTTACAGTGTTGGTATCAGAGCAGAGGTTTAATCATTTCTAAAGACTATCTACATAGGCATGATCATATGACAAAAAGCTCAGTCGACCAGTAAGTTTTAATTTCCTGTGCTAGTATTAAATTTGATGTCATATGTTATGTCTTTATTATTGGTTGTTATGTATGGAGGTAAGTGAAACAGTAACTATACAGGGAATCATGCTAAGGGCTAAGGGTCAAACTACTGAGCGAAGGGTTACTACTGAGAATGAGACAAACAAGGATGTTGTTATAGATCGATTGATAGAATTAGTTGAGACACAGGCAAGATAGTTAGAAAGGCTTATAAAATGAGCTGAAAACTATAGAGAACAAGTACCACCAACTGTAGCTAGACAAGGAACCTATGAACCAGTTTATGACATGTTTGGAAAAAATAAGCCTTTAACTTTCAAGGGTGAAACTAATCTACCATTGGCAGAAGAGTGGATTCGGAGTATTGAGGGTATTTTCAATTTCATTAGAATCCCTGATAAGGAAAAAGTTTCATGTGCCACTTTTATGTTCCAGATGGACGCTAGACACTGGTGGGATTCTATAAAGTCCATCACTAATACTACCAGGCTTACTTGGGAGCAGTTTAAAGAAATATTCTACAAAAAATATTTTAGCAATGCACATAGGTTGTTGAAGGTTGCTAGGTTTGTTAATCTAAAATAGGGAGGTATGTCTATTAGTGACTACATAAAGAAATTTGAAGAGTTATCCTAATTTTCTCCACACATGGTAAGTACAAATGAGCTAAAAGTAAACTAGTTCCTTCAAGGCCTCAAGGCAAAAATTTATAAGGATGTTAAGATATCTGCTCATAAGGATATGCCATATGCTTAGGTTACAGATAAAGCTCTTGAAGCTGAAGAAGTTGAACTAAGAGTTATAAGAGCTCATGAAATTCGTAGGAATATAAATATGGCAAGGAGAAATATAACTTTTGGAAGAGGATTTTAACCAGGGGCTAGTGGAAATAAAAGAAAGTGGCAACAAAATCAAGGAGAAAGACAAGAGCCCCAAAAATGCCAAGCTACGAACTAGCAGATACAATCAACTACAACCCAAAGGACTGCTTACCCTAAATGCAGGAAGACTCATCGTGGAGAATGTCTAATGGGTTCTAGTGCTTGCTTCTTGTATGAAAAATCTGGACACCATGTAAAGAATTGTCCGAATGTTACAAATAAGTAGAAGAAAGTCCCAGCTCGTGTGTATACAATGACCAAACCCATCTATTGTAGCAGGTGAGATTCTGATATTTGGTACTCCTATTCATGCATTAATAGATTCAGGGGCTACACATTCATTTGCATCACCTACATTTGTGAGGAAATTAGGCAAAACACCAGAGTACTTGAATTTTAAATATTGTGTAACCATTCCATCAGGAGAAGTTTTATGTTCTGATCAAGTTCTCAAGGCATGTCCAATCCAAATAACTGGTAAAGACTTGTGTGTAGATTTGGTAGTATTGGATATTCAAGATTTTGAAGTTATCTTAGGTATGAATTGGTTATCAAAATACCATGCTACTATTAATTGCTATTTGAAAAGGATAGTGTTTCAGCCACCAAGTATAGAGAAGTTCACTTTTTTTGGCACTAGTGGAAATTCGATGATTCTAATCATTTTCTCAATAAAAGCAAAGAAGTTATTAGGGAAGGGATGCATGGGTTATTTGGCCAAAATAATGGATACTAGAGAAAAGTTAAAAGTGAAGCCAGAGGAAGTGCCGGTAGTTAGTGAATTTATTAATGTATTTCCTAAGGATTTGTCTAGGTTACCACCTGATAGAGAGATAGAGTTTGTTATTGACTTATTGCTGGGTACGGCTCCAATTTTGAAAGCACCTTATAGAATGGCTCTAGTAGAGTTAAATGAACTGAAAGTACAGTTACAAAAGTTATTAGACAAAGGTTTTATTTGCCCAACCTTTCCACCATAGGGTGCTCTGGTTTTGTTTGTAAAGAAGAAAGATGGGACTATGAGGCTTTGCATTGATTATAGGGAGTAGAATAAGGTCACAATCAAAAACAAGTATCCGCTTCCTAGAATTGATGATCTGTTTGATCAACTACAAGAAGCTTCTGTGTTTTCAAAGATTGACTTAAGATCAGGATACCATCAATTAAAAATTAAGGAGGAAGATATTCCAAAAATAGCTTTCAGAACCAGATATGGACACTATGAGATTTTAGTAATGCCCTTTGGATTAACTAATGCCCCAGCTGCTTTCATAGACATGATGAATCGAGGGTTTAAGGATTTCCTAGATAAATTCGTTATAGCTTTCATCGATGATATTTTGATTTACTCATGCTCAAGAGATGAGCATATGGAACATTTAAGGACCATGTTGAGAATTCTTAGGGAAAAGTAGTTGTATGCTAAGTTTAGGAAGTGCGAATTCTGGTTAGAGAAAGTTATCTTCCTTGGTCATGTGTTTTTTGAAAATGGTATTTTTATGAATCCAACGAAAGTTGAAGCTGTGAGATTCGTAGCTTCTTGGAGTTAGCTGTTTAGTATAGACGTTTTGTTGAAGGTTTCTTAAAGCTGGCTTCTCCATTGCCTCATTTAACAAAGAAGAATGTGAAGTTTCACTGGAACGAAAATTATAAACGGAGTTTTGAGGAATTAAATCATCGTTTGTTAACAGCCCTTATACTTTTAATACCATCCAGATCATGACGATTTGTTGTTTATAGTGATGCCTCAAAGAATGGTTTAGGATGTTTTCTGATGCAAATTGGCAAAGTCATTGCTTATACCTCTAGGCAATTGAAGGAATATGAAAAGAAGTATCTTACTCATAATAAAGAGCTAGCTGCAGTCGTTTTTGCACTAAAAATTTGGAGACACTATCTTATAGGGAGAAATGTGAGATATACACATGTCACAAGAGTCTCAAGTGCTTCTTTACCTAAAAGGAACTGAATATGAGACAAAGAAGATGGCTTGAACTGGTAAAAGATTATGACTGTGAGATTAACTATCATTCAGGAAAAGCCAATGTAGTTACTGATGCTCTAAGTAGGAAATCATTGGCTACTATGATTGTTAAGCATGTTGATATGAAATATCTCTTAATGGATTTACATAAGTTAGAGTTAGAGATTGTGCCTACAGGTTTAATAGAAAGATTGGCAGCTCTTACTCTTCAACAACAATTTTAGAAAAAATCAAACAAGGCCAGAATACGGATCCCTATATGATGAATTTGAAGAGTAAGATAAAATTCGGAAAGAAGATAGCATTCCAGATTTTTGGTAATGGTGTAATCAGATATAGAAATAGATTATGTGTGCCTAGAGGAATTGTTACAAAGGAGATATTGACAGAAGCTCATATCACTCCCTACTCTGTGCATCCTGGTACTACAAAGATGTATAGAGACTTAAAGATGTATTACTAGTGGCCTGGTATAAAGAAAGATGTGGTTGAGTTTGTAGAGCAGTGTCTCACATGCCAGCAAGTCAAAGCTGAACATCAAAAACCTGCTGGGAAATTAAAGCCTTTGATTATACCCCAATGGAAATGGGAGAATATTGCTATGGATCTTATTGTTGAACTTCCTAAGACAACTAAGGGACATGATGCTATTTGGGTGATTATGGATAGATATACCAAATTAGCTCATTTCCTTCCAGTTAGAATAACTTATAACTTGGACCAGTTTGCTCGGTTATATGTTCAGGAGATTGTCAGACTACATGGTGTTTTAAAAGTTATCGTTTCTGACCAAGATTCTAGATTTACTTCAAATTTTTGGAAGAGTGTTCAAGAGGTAATGGGTACAAAATTGGCATTTAGTATAGCTTTTTATCCTCAAACTGATGGACAATCAGAGAGAACCATACAGACCCTTGAAGACATGTCAGAGCCTATGTGTTGGATTTCCATGGATCTTGGAACAAATATTTGCCACTTATAGAATTTGCTAACAATAATAGTTACCAAGCTTCCATTGAAAAGCATTGTAGGGAAGAAAATATAGATCTCCTATTCATTGAGAAGAGATGGGGGAGAGAAAATTTCTTAGTCTAGAACTAATAAGAGAGATAAATGAGGCAGCAGAAAAGATTCGAAAAAGGATACTAGCTACTCAAAGTAGACAAAAACGTTATTCAGATCCTCAAAGAAGAAAACTAGAATTTGATGTTGGAGATAAAGTATTTATGAAGGTTGCCCCCCATAAAAGGAATAATGAGGTTTGGAAAGAAAGGAACACTAAGTCCCAGATATGTAAGTCCTTTTGAAATACTCAACAAAGTTGGAGATATTGCCTATAGACTCGCTTTGCCGCCATCATTGTCAAATGTACACAATGTATTTTATGTCTCTATGTTAAGAAGGTACATTTCAAATCCTTCACATGTTCTGAATTTGGACCAATTGGAGCTAAATCAAGACGTGAGTTACGAGGAACATCCAGTGAAGATTTTGGATACAAAAGAAAAAGAACTTAGAAATAAGAAAATCCCTTTGCTCAAAGTATTATGGAAGAACCATGAAGTGGAAGAGCCACATGGGAAATAGAGGAAGAAATAAAAACTAAGTATCCATACCTATTTGGGTAAGCAAATTTTGAGGACGAAATTTTATAAGGAGGGGAGAATTGTGGTGCCCAAGATTCTCACATGCATATTAAGCCAATAATAAACATGTTCTAATTGCATATTGGGCATCTAGAAATTATAAATACAAATTTCAAAGTAACATGCTCATTCATTATGTTATGTGCATTTACATGCATGTTATTACACTAATGATTGTCGAAGTGTCCCAATGCAGTGTAAAGGTTCAATATCTTCATAGAGAGAACTCAGTATACTAAAAGAGCAAAGAATATAATTATGAAAGCAATACTACGTGCACATGCATTAAGATTGTACTTGTTGATAATTTAGTCAAATAGTAGTTTTTTGGTAAAATGTAATTTTCACGCATTTCGAAGCTGAATTCACTATGTGTTTAATATGTCAAATAAGCTTGATTCAATGTCTAGAACTCATTTATAGCATTTTATTTGTCGGCTCCATGTAAGCACGAGGTGACATTCAGGGCACTAATTCGTATTTAGTTGCACTAAACTAGCTTAGATTAGGCTTAATTGCGTAATGTCGTTTTTGTGCATTCTAATAATTAAGTGCTAATATTATGTTTGCATTGTTAATTGGAGTGTAATTGACTTATTTTTATGTATAATTATTGGTTATGGGGCTACATTTCACTTGATTACAATAAGGTTGGTCATATGGGATTATAAGTCAAAGTATGACTAGTTTTCACTTTCTAAGCTAGGATTCACCAACTTTTGCTACACTTAGGTGTATAAGAGTGACCGGCATTGTGGTGACTATACTAAGGATTTTTTAGAGCTGGACATATAGAAAGTAATGTGCAAAATACCCGAAATATCCCTTAGAATTTAAGTTATACCTTTTCTTAGCTATTAAGTGTTGATTTTGGGTCAAATCTGGTCATTTGCTTTCCCTTTCTCTCTAGCCATGGCCTGAAACTCTCCAATACTTTTTCAGACTTATCTTAACTTCCCTCAAATATTTCCAAGAGTTGCCAAGTAGTAAAACTCAAATTGGAGCCCTAGAAATCAAGATAGACTAAAACTAGTCAAGGTAACTCTACTAAGTCTTTTTTCTAGGTATTATCCTTTAATTTAAATTTTCTGCTTGTTTTCACTTAAAAAATGGTTTTCTTCAGGTCTTCTTAATTCCAAAAATCTATTTCTAAGCTTTGGGAATCAGTTTAGTGGAGATAGAAGGCAAGAAGTCTAGCAAAATCTCAAACTAGTCAAGGTGAGGTTTATGCAGGATTTTGAATTTGTAGTTAATTTCTTTATTTCAGCACTTAAACCAAAGTTATTATTTGATGAATAATGGTTCTAGGAACCCTAATATACTACTGGAAACATAAAATTTAGGTGGAGGATTAAAGTTAAACCTAAGACTCCAAAGTTTGCTATTTATGGATTTAAGTATTTTCATGTGTGGTAGATTAAGTTTTTCATATTTGTAATCTGATTTCTTAAACTTATAGTATATATTTTATTGATTCTATTATTTAATACACTTATTTGATGGCTGGTTGTGATGGCACACAAGTGTAAAAGTTGTTTCAACTTTATGAAAATTGAAAGGAATTCAAATTATGAAATGTCATGTGTGGTTTTTCTTTTGTCGAAAGGAATTTAATTAAAAGTTATGAGGAGGCACATTTCAGTATTGACTAGCTAGTTGTCTGGTTTGTTTTTCGTCACCATGGTCATACAGATGTAGACGAGCTTGACCTGTGGGTGAATTTTTTGTTTTGAGATATTTTGGTATAATATAAATACTATTGCTGATGGCAAAATAGACTAGTGAAAATCTCTTTTGATTGTACATTTTATAAAGACACTTTTAACAAGAAATGCCATGTAGTTGGTTTTATTTAAAGGTTTTAGAAAGAACAAAATTGCCCACCTTTTTATCAAAACAAAAGATATGGTAGAATAAAGAATAATACTTCATAGTTTGACATATGGCAATATGGTTAAACCAGGGGGTGTTACAGATAGAGGTTATATGCCACCATTGTCATGCTTCAGAGTATGGTGGACATTTTAGAGGAAAAAGAAGCACTGCCAACATATAATAATCAGGATTCTATTGGCCATCATTGCTCAAGAACACTTATTTCTTTGTTTCAAGGTGCAATAGATGCCAATGGACAGGTAACATCTCTCGAAGGAACAAAATGCCCTTCAACATTATCTTAGAGGTTAAGATCTTTTGATGTATAGGGAATTGACTTCGTGGGGCTATTCATTCCATCCTTTGCTAACCTTTACATTTTGGTGGCAGTAGACTATGTTTTGAAATGGTTTGAACCCCTGGTGTTGCCTACCAATGATTCCAAGGAGATGCTCAACTTCCTCAAGAAGAATGTCTTCAATCGATATGGTACACGAAGGCCAACAATCAGTGACGAAGGCTCCTACTTCTGCAACAAATACTTTGAAGCTCTACTTGCCAAGTATGGAGTTACACATAGAGTTGCTACCACTTACCATTCATAAACTAATGGGCAAGCTGAAATTTCTAAACGATAAGTAAAGTGCGTCATTGAGAAAATGGTAAGTCCCACGTGCAAAGATTTGTCCAAGAGACTAAATGATGCTTTATGGGCATATCAAACTACATACAAGGCTTAAATTGGTTCTTCTCCTTATAAGATTTTGTTTAGGAAAGCTTGTCATCTTCCAGTCAAATTGGAGCACAAGACTTATTAGGCACTCAAGTAGCTGAATTATGATTTGCAAGTAGCCAAAGAGAAACATCTCTTATGACTCAATGAGATGGATGAGTTTCAAAACCAAGTGTATGAAAATGCTAAGTTGTACAAGGAACATGTGAAGAGATGGCATGATAAGAAGATTATCAATTGAGAATTCAGACCAGGACATAAAGTTTTACTTTTCAATTCTCGTTTGAAGCTCTCTCCAGGAAAACTCAAGCCAAGGTGGTCTGATCCCTTCATAGTGGTTAATATGTCTCCACATCATGCTATTGAAGTTGAAGATGCTAGTACAAGTAGAAGATTCAAAGTTCACGATCAAAGGTTAAAGAAGTACTTGAGAGGAGATATTGATCAAGAGAAGTCTTCAGTCACTTTATCTAGGCCTCAATAAGGAATGACTTAGTCAAGCTGGAGACATTAAACAAGCGCTAATTAGGAGACAACCCAAGTTTTTGAAAGTGTTTGAGAATGGAAGTTCAAGTTGAGTTTATGTTTTGTTGGAAATAAGTTGGAGAAGATGTGCTAAGAAGGGTGAAATTATTGAAAATTTGGTTTGAGCAGTCACTCTGGTGCTTCAATAGGTGAAAATAACACCCCAACACTAGTCTAGGGCACCAAAAGCAGTAACATGGTGCCAGGGCACCACAAAACAGTGGCCTAGGGCCATTTTCATACCAATGCCCAGGTGGTGGTACCTCAACACCACTAGGAAAAAAAGAATTTCACGGGTTGGTGTCATAACGTCAATTCCTGGCGTCACGATGCCACACGATTATGCTATCAAAAATAAAGGGAGTCTTGGCTCCCTTCTCCCCCAAAACCAATTTTTCCTCTCCACTACCCAAGCTCTCCTCTCATACAACATCTACACCTCCATTCCTCATCCTTCTTCCCACCAAATACCTAAAGACTTCACCATTCCCTTTGGCCATCCACCTTGTTCGTCTCTAAAACACTACCATTACCATATCATTCCACCATCTCCACCTTCAACATTCCTCCCTGGTTAGCGCCTCACACAAGCACCTAAAGATAACTCTTCA
Source organism: Parasponia andersonii (assembly GCA_002914805.1). Classification (NCBI taxonomy): domain Eukaryota; kingdom Viridiplantae; phylum Streptophyta; class Magnoliopsida; order Rosales; family Cannabaceae; genus Trema; species Trema andersonii. The sequence goes on from JXTB01000398.1 coordinate 259,350, forward strand.
AGTGAGTTTCACTTGTCCCATTTTTTCGCATTTTTGGTGGTTATGAAATCTACATTGGTGCTTTTAAGTTGTGGTTGTAAATTTTTGAAGTTCTTGATACACTAACATCTTAGTGACGAGTTCAAATATTTTTTGCAGAACAAGTGTTTGACAAAATGCTCCTATGGAGATTAGTGCTTCAAAATACGTTATTTGAGGAAGTTGTGAGTAGGAATCATATCCTAGCTATTTCTAAGCAAGTGAGGGGTTATTTGAAGCCACTTTTCTTTAGAGAGAATTTGATTTGGAAAGATTGCATTCTCGTGTGTTCCTAGCTTACTCTTCCAAGTTGGTGGCTCTTTGAGTGAAAAAATTGATCATATAGTATGTCATTGAAGATAGTGGTGGTTGATAATAGTTGTTAATCTTTGAGAAGCACAATTTTTAGTGAAAATAAAGAGTACAACTAGTTGATTGGTGGGAAGTTGTGTTGCTTAAATCAATTTTCGTAAGTGTTGGTAGTCTCTTATTGTTGCAAAGTCTAAGTTGTGCTACTATTTGGGGGAATTTCAAAGTTCTGAGTGTTGTTACCATGGCATCTAAGAGGAAGGGCACAACTGCTAGTCCAAGTTTTGATCAAGATCGCTTTGTTTCATTGGATGCATCTAAATGATTTTGGTGTAAAAAGGCAATCATTCCTGAAAGGGGTTTTGATATAGGTGAAGATAGTTTTCTTAACATTATGGCTAAAATGAAAAGAAGAAAATGGAAAATGCTATATGAGCAACCAAATGCCGAGATGTGAGTGATTATGCAAGAATTCTATGCCAATACTACTGAGTATAGAAACTGCATCACTAAGGTGCATGGACAGAATGTTTCATTTACAAGGTCTTCCATCAATAGTTTGTTTCAAGTTGTCTAACATAGATAAAGATAAGTTAGCTACATTTGAGAAAGCATCATACTACAATGATGTATTGAAGGTTCTATGTGTACTGGGAACTGAATTGGTTTGGCACAAGGATGAACGGAAATGTCTCAAGACCAAAACTACATCCACCTCTAACAATGCTTGGTCTTACTTTCTAAATGCTCCTCTCATGCCTATTTCTCATGACAGCAACATTACTCTCGATTATGTTGTCCTACGTTATGCCATAATCAAAGGATTATCTATCGATGTCGGGAGAGTTATTCGATACTCCATCTTTATGCCATTCACAAGGTGAGAAATGGCATGGCGTGCCCTTCATTAATCACTAAATTATGCTCCTGAGCGGGAGTTATTTAGGCACCCAGTGATGAGCTTATCCTTCCTCAGCATGTCCTCAAACACCCTGCCTTGGTGAGATTATTGAAATATGACGTTTCCTAGGCCAACTCTTACAACAACCATGGATTCTTTATAGGATTCTCTAGTCCGTCAATCTGGCTAGCTGGTCCACCCATACATTTTCTGGTAGTTCTTCCAATTATGTTCCTGAATTTTCTAGGTATGATTTATCAATTACGAAGGCCCTTTTTTCTAATCCTGACAATTGGCTTTTTTGGGTTGATAGCCACTACTTTGCATTCAATCATTTCATGGAGGCTAAGAAGTTGGAGATAGCAGTAGTGAGCATTTATAGCAATACTCTCGAGTTGTTTCAATTAAAATAATAGTAGTAACTAATTCTCTACTAGCTAGAGATAATGTCATTACTCCTCTATGTTTTCAATTCTCTCAAAATGGCACTATGTTTGATCAGTTCTTGACTATTTGCTATGGGTATTTACTTAATGATTACTAGCAATCTTAAAATGTTGAATGTACTATCGTAGGCAATTTTGTCTATAGGTTGAAACCTAACTCGATGGTATGACTTATTGCCTTTCTCAAATCATAGAGTCGATACAATAGGTTGAAAAAACAGAATATTATAATTGAATTGGGTTGAGGTAGTTGGGTTCCTATACAAAAAGTAGTTTTGAGGTACTTTTACACCTAATACTTATCCAGCTCACTATCCCCAACAACTTATAGTTCATTCCATCAACTCTTTCACTCTAAAAGAGTTTTCTAGCCAAAATAAAGCTCGGTAGTCTACAAAACACTCGTACTTTCAAACACCTTATGGTCACAAAATAGAAATTAAAGAGGAAAAATAAGCTTAAGATTTCGATGTGAGTAGAAATATTCATTGGGTCATCTCTATGTGAATCTAGGAACTTTTGTCCGTGTTGTAAAGATGATTCAAATGATAATAAGGGGATAAACTAAAGTTAGTTAGAGGATTTCACTGCTAAAACTGCAATTAAGGGGCTAATTGAACTTTCTATGAATGTAGTGATTAGTTTAACGACTTATAAAAACCAGGAAGCTAAAGGGGGGAATTTCAAAATATGAGGTACCTTTCTTGACCAATTGTGGTGCGGCTCATAATTTTATCTTAATTGATTTAGTTGAATGCTCGGGCTCTTTCATGTAGGTATCCTTAGTTATGGAATGTTTATATTTATCTCTACAAAATAAGAATAAAATGGTTGGAGATATTGGACTTAACATAATTCAATTGGAAGACCCTTACTATAAAAACAAAGATAGGTACTGTTGCAGAAACCTTGAAGACGATCCAAGACTTTTTGAGTTATTAGTCTCACCTAAAGCTATGATGTACGACTACAACGACGTTCATCAAAGATTTCTTCTCAAGTAATTAGGCAATATGGTACTGGTTTTGGTCACTAGTACAATGATTAAGGCGGGGCCCATTTTAAGGTGTTGTAGCATATTGATTGGGTGTTTGATTGAGTTGGAGGCTTTTCGCTGCAACAGGGTTAAGATCATACTATATCTTTATGATTGGGCATAACCCTAACTTGCAACTGAGCTTGCCTCTATGCTCAAATTTACAAAAGAGAAATTGAAATTTTTGTTTTGGTGATATAGGCCGTTAATACTGTATAACTTTAAACTAGCCCTTCTCAAACCTTTGTCTTACTGGTTAAAAAGAATAATACTGGTTAACATTGTAAAGCCCTTGACAAGGTAGTAATTTAATATGTGTATTTTATACTTGTCTTTATTATACTTATGAGCTTAGGAATTTCTTGTCTTCGAGCTCTTTCTATTTGTTTTATTTGTTCTGAAGCACATGTCATGTGAGAGGTCATTGAGAGGAGAATTCAGGCTTTTCAAGAGAAATCGAGATGTAATCAAGGCAAGTTAGAGCAATTGCGAGCAAAGATGGGCAAACACTATCTCAGCAGAGTAAAGCAGCATCAGTATGGAGAGAACTGGGCAAAAAGTGGATGCTATATAATGTTACAGCACAGTGGCATTAATGTCGTGGTGTCGCATCGCCACTTGCATGGTGTCGCGGCACCGAGTTATATACTTCGTGCCACCGCAGTGCTGTCTTCGGGGTATTATGGTGCTGCAGTGCTACCTTCTAAATCATCTTGGTGCCATAGTACCATAAACTGCAAACATGTTACAGAATCCTTGATCATGGCCGGTTTTGCCTCCAGTACTTAACCTCTCTTCTACTTTTCTACAGGTGGCACAGAAAAACATTAGCAGTTAGAGTTAGAGAGAGTTTCCAAAGGAGAAACAACAAAAAGCATAAGGAATCACGAGGATTCAGGAGGAGATGTTTATCTTTGTCTTTCCCTTGTTTCTTCCTTTTTTTTTTTTGCTACAGACATTTATCAACTATATCGTTATTGTTTTTGTGTTCTTCCTTCATAACTATGAACTATGCTCTTTCTCTAGGCATGTAATTGAACCTCTAACGTAATTCAACTGATTTATTTTCCTCTTTTGTCTTGATATCCATTAATGAGTTAATTATTTGACTTTGTGCTTAATGCTTCTGTTTATTTAGCTATTGAACAGATTGTTGTGTGAAATCTATATGAACTTGGAAAGGGAGTGTAGATTTAGACATAGAATAGGAATATACCTAAGTAACTTATGTAACCTTGTTTGGGAATTACCCTACTTAATGAATTTAATCAATTTATATGAGGAGTAATATATTATCTTGTTTAAGTATTTTCACCTATAACTTGGAAAGGAATTTGTGACAACTATTGAGTTTCTGGTTGTTCATTTTGAATGGAAGATTAAACAATAAGGAAAACAAGTAATCGAACGAGTTAGAGGAGTGATTGCATACATAGGTTTATTATCATTGTTGCAAAACTATTATTGGGTGTTAAGTGTTAATTTCTATTATTTTCATTTATATTGAATTTGCATTGTAGTTTTTATTCACAACAACTATTTATTGTCGTTTGGATAAATCGCCAACTAGTTCTGATTAGTACTTGGCACTTGTAAATCATTTGCTTGTCTTGGGATTTGACACTCACTTACCTTCTATATTACTTCTTAAACCTCGTATACTTGTAGTGTTTTATGTGTTAGAAATAGTCTAACAAGTGTTTGGTGCCATTGCTGGGAAGTATGGTGATCAACACTCAAGAAGCCATGGGAGATCGAGACAACGCTAGAACTCTGGGGGACTTTGCTATTCCTGTCCTTGAAGGTTTTGGTCCTAGCATTCAGAGGCCAGTTATCAACGTCATAAACTTTAAGTTGAAGCTGGCAATCATTCAGATAGTGCAAACCATATGTCAATTTGGTGGCTTACTATGATCCTAACCAACACATCATGAATCTTTTGTAGATATGCGACACATTCAAGTACAATGGAGTTAGAGAGAATGCCATTCGCTTGAGGTTATTCCCATTTTCCTTGAAGGACATAGCTAAGTTTTGGTTGAATGCCTTACCCTCAAGATCTATCACTACATGGGAGGACTTAGCTCAGAAATTTCAGAAATTTCTTGCCAAGTTCTTTCCTCCAGCCAAGACTACTAAGCTGAGAAATGACGTCACTTCCTTTATGCAATTTGACAATGAATTATTATACAAGGCTTGGGAATGCTATAAGGAGTTGATGAAGATGTGTCCACATTATGGATACCCAAGTGGCTTCTTGTTCTAACATTCTACGATGGTTTTATCGGTCATTTGAGGACCACTGTAGATGCCATAGCTGGTGGTGAACGAATTGTGCCTACGAGTTATTAGAAGAAATGGTGGTAAACAAGTACCAATGGCCTATCGAGCATGTCAATCCAAAGAGAGCTACGAGTGTCAATGAGTTAAAAGTTATTTCTTCACCAGTAGCTCAAGTTAGTGTATTGACCAAGAACTTGGATTCAATGACGAGGAAGATCAATTCTATGGCAGTCTATGGAGTGCATGCAATGTAAAGATTAGCTAGAATTTATGAGCAATGTAGTGACAAACACTTGAGCTCTTATTAACTTTGAGTATAGAGTCAACTCACTTCGTGGGGAACCACACTCAGCATCAGTGAAACAATCCCTACTCCAACTCTTACAATCTGGGATGGGGAAACCATCTCAATTTCTCTTGGAGTAACCAGAACCAACAAGGGCAGAATTTCAATGCTAGATTAATGCATAATCAAGGGTTTCATAATCAAGAGCCACCACTACAAGAGATGAAGCTGTCTACGGAGGAGATACTCATGTAGTGCATTGCAAAGAACAAAGCCAACCTCCAAAATCAAGCAGCCACTATGAGAACCTTGGAGACACAACTTGGCCAACTGGCCTCAAGGGGCGTTGCCTAGTAATACCAAAGTGAATCTAAGAAATGAGGGCACGGAGCATTGCAATTCTATTACATTGAGAAGTGGGAAAGAGATTGAAACCTATTGAGAAGCCTACTTCACCATTTAAGCAAATTATTGAAGAAGTTGTTGAGGAAGAATAAGCCAAAGAGAATGATGGAGAGAAGCCAATTGAAGATGTGAGCATTGGGAATCCCTCAACATCACTATCAAAGCCTTGTCCATACAACCCACTATTACAGTTTCCTCAACGATTCCAGAAAAAAAAGCTAGACCAATAATTCTCCAAGTTCTTAGAAGTGTTTAAGTAGCTACACATTAACATTCCTTTCGCTGAGTCACTTGAGTAAATGTTGAACTATGTTAAGTTTATAAAGGAAATCCTATCCAAAAAGAGGAGATTGGGGGAATATGAGACTGTCGTTCTCATGAAAGAGTGCAGTACTATTCTTTAGAATAAGCTTCCTCCTAAGCTTCGGCATCCCATAAGCAGTCATATCTGTACTAAGGCCTTATGTGATTTAGGAACTAGTGTCAATTTAATGCCATTCTCGGTGTTTCAAAAGCTTGGTTTGGGTGAAGCAAGGCTAACTATAGTAATGCTCTGATTCATAAATAAGTCGATTAGGTATCCAAGAGGAATCATTAAGAATGTACTTGTAAAGGTGGACAAGCTATTCTTGACAAGGAAGAAGATAAAAATCTAGCAAATCATCATTAGAAGACCGTTCTTAGCAATCGGAAGGATAGTGATTAATATGTACAAAGGAGAACTTACCATGAGGATGGAGGATTAAGTGATATCCTTCAATGTGTTCAAAGAGGTAGATTTTCCTAGTGAATTTGATGACTGTAATAGAGTAGACTTAGTGAAGGAGAGCATTGAAGATAAGACATTGAAAAAAATCCATTGATCAGTCATAAGGTTGTTATCATTGATGAAGAGGTAAAGAAGGCTTTAGGGAGCACCAATGCGGGTGAAGCCTTACAGTATTCGGCTAAGCCCAATTCACCAATTGAAGTTATGGAGATGCCACTCTCCTCCTCCAATCATCACAAGCCTTATAAGAAGGATACGAGGAAGTGAATGACAAAGAAGAAGAAGCATGGTGATCATCACTTTGAACTAGGATCAAGAGGTTTGCTTGGTGCATCTTATCTAAAAATTTTCCCAAGTAAACTCAAGGCAAAATGGTCGAAGTCATTCAAAGAAACTAATGTGTTTCCATGTGGTGCAACTAGTGGAATCAAGGTGAACATTCAAAAGCTCAAAAAGTATCTAGGAAGAGAGCTTGTTCTAGCTAATTCACTTATTACCTCACCCAATCCTCTATGAGGAGTGGCTATGTCAAGCTAGAGATGTTAAATAAGTGCTACTTGGGAGGCAAGCCAAGAATATTGTGAATAAAAGAGGGAAGCATGTTTTGAAGTTATTGATGTGTTTGTTTTGAAGTTACAATGAAGGTGTTGGTGGAAGGACTTAATTGCTGAAAAAAATGAAGTGTGTAGGCATTTTAGCATCCCAAGAGCTTAAAATGGCACCCCAGCACCATTTTAGGGTGCCAAAATTAGAAACTTGACGTTGCAGTGCTAAATAATAGCGCCATAGTGCCAATTTCGGCCAGAATCTTGGGTTTTAGCACCTCGGTGCCACTTAGCTGAAAAAAAATAAAATAAAAAAACATTGTAATTTTTTTCTAAGCATTGGCACCCCAGTGCAATCTTTTGGCACTGCGATGCCACCACCCCGAAAAAAACTTACCATTATTTGGCACTATCGCCACCATCACTATCAGCTAAAAGTGACCAACTTAGTGACAACTACACCTTCAAGGCCAACTAAGCGCCTTTCAATCAGGTAAGTGCTCATTCCTCATTACTATTTTATGTTTAGTGCATTCAAGATAATGCACACTTTGAGTTCAGGGGGAGTGTCTAGCACTTACCTGCTTATGACTTCATGAGCATTTTAATTGGTTAAACTTTTAAACTATTTTTCCTTGTATTTTATTTTAGTTTATTCAGTTTCTTTCCTTCTTTCGTAGTTTGTTTTTATTTTTTGTTTAGTTTTTTTGTTTGTGTGTTGCTTAGAGCATTTGATAGAGGTTAACAGTTGATAATATTTTTGTGAGTTCGTGTGAAATAGCTTTTTGGAAACATTTAGAATCATGACTATTTGTGTGTTTAAATATTTTGTGGTTTTGCCTCATGAATGACTCGTGAAAATATTTTGCACATAGTTATGATCATTTAGCCTTGAATCATTTAGAGTAACTTTATGCATTTAGCTAAGAAAAATGTTTAGTCGCATGTCATCTTAGAATCTGTTTACTTGTCAATCGAGACGAAATCCTAGGTAGGATGAAAATTGATGAAATGATGTAGGCTATTTTGGACTGGTTAAGCCTTTCAAGCCTACCCTTAAAATGTAATATCCTTAATGACCCCCTTTGAGCCAATTTCTTAGCATTTTTCATTTTGTAAGCCCCTATAAACGCTTCTTACTAATAAGTAAATTCTCAAATTAAATTGGTTCACACCATAGATACATGAAAGTAAATTTTGAATTTCTGATGAAATGAGAGTAGTTTATTATAAAAAAATTAAAAAAATAGGGAAATATTTTTGGAGGAAGAAGTCCAGCTACCTTAAATTGGTAGTTAATTGTTAAAACAAATGTGTGAAAAATGGGTCAAAAGCTAAATTTTGGGGAAATTCTTGTGAGATGCTTAAGAGAATTGAATTTATTGAGCAAAAAGGACACTTTGGTGTGATTAAACCTAAATGATACTACTCCATCCACCTATACCCAAGCCTTGCATTACAAGCCGAGTAAAAACCTATTAATCTTCGATTGAATGTTATTCTACATTAGTGGAGATTGATATGAAAAGCAAGCTTCTGAGACGACTTATTCACTTTCTTTGAAACAGCTGCAAATGTTTATCCTAAGTCTGCATAAAGCGATCTGAGCGTGAAAGGTTAAATGTAAGCAATTATTACACACACACACACACTAAGAGTTGAAAACAAAACGAAGCTACTGGAAAAATTAAACTTCTAAACTGTTGTCATGCTTCAAATTTCTTTCGAGTTATATATCTTTTAAAAAGTATGAGACATCATTAACCTCGTTCAAAAGCTTGGTTTGTGTGCCTTGAATTGTGCCTTTGTTTTGTCTTAATTATTTCCTTTGTTTATTTGTTGTTTTAGCATGAGGACAAGCTTTATCTTAAGTTTCGGAGTATTTGATAAGTGTATTTTACACTTATCTTTACTATACTTTTGAGCTTAAGAATTGTTCGTCTTTGAGTTTTTTTTACTTGTTTTGTTGTTTTTGATGCACAATTTGGGTGAGAGGTCATTGAGAGGAGAATTCTGGCTTTTCAAGAGAAATGGAGGTGTCATCAAGGCAAGTTAGACCAATTGCGATCAAAGATGTGCAAACACCATCTCAGCAGAGCGAAGCAGTGGAAGCATGGAGAAAACTGAGCAAAAAGTGGGCATTACAGTACCAAGTGCATGGCACTGCGGTGCTGTAGCATTAACGTCGTGGTGCCGTAGTGCCACTTGTACAACGCTACAACATTAGGCAATATACTCCGTGGTGCCGTAGTGCCACTTGCACAACGCTACAACATCGGGCAATATACTCCGTGGTGCCATAATGCCACTACGGGGTGCCACGGCACCATCTTCGGGGTATTGTGGTGCCGCAATGCCACCTTGTAGACTATCTTGGTATAGCAGTGCCAAATTTGGCAGCACAGCGCCACAAACTTCAGACATATTGTAGAATTCCTGGATCATGGCCAATTGTGCCTTTAGTATTTAACCTCTCTTTGACTCGTCTATAGATGGCACGGAAAAACCCTACCAGCCAAAGTTAGAGAGAGTTTCTAAAGGAGAAACAACAAAAAGCAAAAGGGATCACGAGGATTCGAGAAGAGGCCAGCGGATTAAACAAGCTTCAAGGAGTTTTTCTTTATCTTTCCCTTGTTTCTTCCTTTATTTTTCTGCTTTGGATGTTTATCAGCCATATTGTTATTGTTGTTGTATTCTTTCTTGCATAACTATGAACTAAGCTCTTTCTCTAGGGATGTAATCAAATCTCTACTATAATTCAATTGCTTTATTTTTCTCATTTGTCTTGATATCTATTGACGAGTTAATTGTTCTACTTCGTGCTTAATGCTTTTATTCATTTGGCTATCGAACTGATTGTTGTGTGAAATCTATATGAACTTAGAAAGGGGAGTGTTGATTTGGATATAGGTTGAATAATATAGGATTGCTTAATATAGGGCGAGTTTACATAGGATAGGAATAAACCTAAGTAAATTATGCAACCTTGTTTGGGAGTTACCAAGTTTAATAAGTTTAATCAATTTCTGTTAGGAGTAATATATTATCTTGTTTAAGTATTTTGACCTATATCTTGAAAAGGAATGTGTAAATACCACTAAGTTTCCAGTTATTAATTCTAAATGGATGATTGAAAGGTGATGAGAACAAGTAATTGAAGAAGTTAGAGGAGAGATTGCATCCCTAGGTTTGTTATCATTGTTGCAAAACTACTATTGGTTGTTGAATGTCAATTTCCATTATTTTTGTTTATCTTGAATTTGTATTGTAGTTTTTATTAACATCTATTTATTGTCGTTGGGATAAATCGCCAACTAGTTTTTGTTAGTACTTGGCACTTGTAAATCATTTGTTCTTCATGGAATTCGACACTCACTTATCTTCTATACTACTTGTTACAACCTATATACTTGTAATGTTTTGTATGTTAGAAATAGCCCAACATAATGCCGAGCAACTTTCTAATTTTAGTTATCGACAAACTTTTTGATGAATTGCATATGGAGACTATTTTGTCCAAATTGGATCTGGAGTCTAGTTACCACTAGATTTGGATCGAAGTGGAGGATGTCCAAAAAATAGTGTTTCATACTCATGAATGATACTATAAGCTTTTGGTTATGCTTTATACTCATGAATGATACTATAAGCTTTTGGTTATGCTTTTTGAGTTGACGAATATTTTGGCAACTTTACAAGCTCTATACAGTTTTCTAAGATCTTTTAAGGAAGTACTTTTTGGTATTTTCTTCTATAAAATAACGTTGTTTGCCTAAGTTATGTTTTGGAGATTCACTTATAAGCCAATAAAAAGAAGTGTTTATTCGGGCAACACTAAATTTGGCCACATCATTTTTCAGAGTAGGATAGCCATGGACACTTCGATTCAAATTTGCCATGATTGGATGGCCATGCCTATCAATGCTTCAGGAGCTGTGGAGGGTTTTGAGGACTAACAAGCTATCATCAGCGGTTTACTGAGGGATACTAATATTGCTTGTCCTTTAATAGAGTTATTGAAGAAAGATGATTTCCAATAAATGGGGAAAACAGAGACGTCCAACAAACATCTCAAACAAACTATAATGTCAATACTGATTCTGGCTTTACCAAATTATTAGCTATCATTTATGATTGAGACAGACAGCTTTGGATATGATTTAGGTTTCATGCTGATGCAAAAATGTCTTATCTGTTATTAAGCTAGAGTTCTTTTGTAACAAGCTCGACGCAAGTCCGTCTTCGAGCTAGAGTTGATAGCAATTGTGTTGGCTATTCGTAAATAGAGGCATTATCTTTTGGGAAAGAGATTTATCGGTAGTATAGACCAAAATAGCCTTAAATACTTGTTGGAAAAATGTTTGATGAGCATAATTCATCAAAAATGGCCCATCAAGTGGATGAGTTATGACTTCGACATAAAATTTTGACGTTAGTTGAAGAATAAATTGTCTTATCTAGAACCAGCCATAACTTTACTAGTTTTGTCACTACCACGTACAGCTGGAGGATATTGAGACTGTTAGGGTTTATGCCAAAAAAGCATGTATATTTTGGATATTGTTGAACTAATAAAATGACATTTTTTTATTTGAATTTGTGCATAATTTGCATGTCATTAAATATCAGAAAATCCCTGGTTTATTTATGTGACTATAAATTTAGCATATAAGTGCTATATATATGAGGATTAAATTTATGGATAATAAACTAAATATAGTCCGTAATAATTAATTAAAGTTTGGGATCTTTAATTAAATATTATTAGTAC
>JXTB01000398.1:278877-413524 GCA_002914805.1 Parasponia andersonii
TAAATAGATATATATATATATATATATATAAGATTTTACGTTTAGAAAAAGTAAAAAAAGAGTAAACTAACGTTTTTTTAAGGTTATATATATATATATTGATTTAATTAATATATAATTTATTAAATAGTTTAATAAATAAACATATATATATAAAGGAATCCAAGCAGAATATACAGATGAGACTACGTATTATTTTCGACAGAGCCTCCATAAACTAGAGAAAATAAGAAGAGTATCTTCCTATTCTCTATAGAACAAACCCTTGCAATCTTATGTGTTGAGAAAATTATAAGGGCTTAAAGTGTGAGTTTAAGAAATAGTACGCAATGCCCACACGTTCATCCAGTTGTGCTTGAAGCTTGGATTGGAAGATCATGGTTGAGAAAACAGTAAAGCTAGGATCCGCTGATAGGCTACAAGAGGTATTAGATCTATTCTCTTTATATGTTCCTATTTGCTATGAATTAATACTATGTACTCATATAGTCAATTATTTTGAGAAATTTTTGAATGTTCTTGGGCCAATCTTTCGCTGCGAAAATCGTTTTAAATCCAACAGAGACCCCAGGCATATAATGTGCCAACAGTATAAGTATTGTTCTTCATCTCTATGGAATTATGGGTGGGATGAGTTGACTATGGATTTCATTGAATGTATTTCTTACTCTGAAGGAATTGATACTATTTTTTTGGTGGTTGATTGTTTCTAAAAATGTACTAATTTTGTGCAGCTAAAACATTCTTACACCGCCAAGACTATAGTTGTAGCCAACTGCCATTTCTTTTTTCTCTATTTGGTAAGCAATATATTATGTAACTCTTTTGTAGTAATAATAATAATATTATTCATTATATTTCTATAATATTATAATTAAATTTTGTATTCATATTTAATATTCAAAATTGTAAAGGTATACAAGAGAGGTGATTCTGTTAGAAATAGGATATTTTTAAAGACTAGAAAGGCTATAGAGGCTAAGGGAGAAGCTAGAGAGAATTTTGGTAGAAGAGAAGAACTTGTAATAAGAATTGCTTCTTTTTGGCTTGATACAAAATAGGGGGAGAAGTACCCTATTTATAGGCTCCATGTAACCTCCAACCACTAAATTAATTATACAATCTAGCAAATACAAGAATCTTCTATAAACTATAGTATTAAACTATGCGCTATTAGATACCCATAACATAAGCCGAAATAACTAAATCACTTAATTATGGCCCAATGGACCACAAATAGGTTTATTTTCTAGCACCCCCCCTTAACTTGATTTGTGACACCTAGTAAATTTTTTAACTTGAGAAAATCTTCATGCTTGAGTGGTTTGGTGAAAATATCCGCCACTTAGTCTTGAGTCTTTGCGTACTTCAGTTATACAACTTTTCTTGCACCATATTCTCTTATGTAATGGTAGCAGGTATCGATGTACTTGCTTCTGTCATGGAAGATGGGATTCTTTGCCAAAGCAATTGTTGATTTATTGTCAATACAATTCTTAGTGGGTTCATTTTGCAGAATGTATAGTTCCTTTAATAAATTTCTTAGTGAAATTGCATGATAGACACATAATGTAGCTGCTACATATTCTGTTTCACAGCTTGAAAGTGTAACGATTAGTTGCTTTTAGATATTCATGTGAAAGCAGTATCTCCCAGGAAGAATGTAAAGCTTGTATTCTTTTGATCATCTTAGTCTCTACTCCAATCACTATCACTATAACTCATAAAATTATAGTTATTAGATGATGAATAACGTAAGCCAAAGTTAGTTGTACCTTTGATATATCGAAGGATTCTTTTGGCAACTTTCAAGTGAGTGATTGTTAGAGATTCTATATAACAACTGACTAAGCCCATAACACAGTGAATGTCAGGTCTTGTGTAAGTTAAGTAGCACAAAAATCCAACTAAGCTCGTGTAAAGTGTTGGATCCACCTTTTCTCCTACATCATGTTTTGATAGTTTGACTCCACATTCGATCGGTGTATTATCAGCCTTACAATCATTCATCTTGAACTTCTTGATGATCTCCTTGTTATAACCTTCTTGTGAAATGAAAATTCCATCTTCTTCTTGCTTCACTTCTATGTCAAGATATTAACAAATGAGTCCGATGTCGGTCATCTCAAACTCCTTTATCATTGCTTTCTTAAATTCTTCAAATATAGATGGATTATTCCCCATGAAGATCAAGTCATCGACACAGAGGCACATGATCAAGATATCTCTATCTTTTACTTTGATGTACAACGCATGCTAATAAGGATATTTAATGAAGTAGTTATCTCGGAAGTAGTAATCGATGCGGCTATTCCATACTCTTGGTGCTTGTTTTAACCCCTAAAGGGCTTTCTTCAATTTTAAAACCTTATCTTCTTGTCCCTTAATCTCATATCCGAATAGTTGCTCTATATAAACTTCCTCTTCAAGGACTCCATTTAAGAAGGCAGACTTGACATCCAATTGATGAATTTTTCATTTATTTTTAGCCACCAATGAGATGATCAATCGTACCATTTCCAAATGAGTAACAGGAGCAAATATCTCATCATAGAAAATGATGGGTCTTTGACTGTATCCTTTCACAACCAATCTTGCCTTATATCTCTCCATTTCTCTTTTAGCATTTTTCTCAACCTTGTAGACCCATTTCATACCGATTGATTTGTGCTCCTTTGGAAGTGTAGCAAGCTCTAATGTATCATTCTTTGCGATCACCTTTATTTCTTCATCCATCATATCTCACCACTTTTTACTTTAAATAGCTCATCAAAGTTTAGTGGTTAACAATCAGTAAGGAGGCAAAAGAGAGTCAAGTCATTTTGATTCTCAGTCACCTCATATATCTCTTGTAATCTCCTTAATCTTGGTATCCTTTTACTTGAGCTACTTCTTAAGATGATCCTGCTATTGTTTCTTAATGAGTGCTTGCCATTGGTGAAGTAGGTAGTGTAATAGGTTCTTGTAGTTCTTCTCTTACTTACTCTATTCTTTGTTGCTCACTTTCTTCTTCAATGTATGGTAGGAAGTCATAATTTACCTCTTATGTGTGCCATTCCCAGATGCTTTCTTTGTCAAACTCCACATCGCAACTATTAATAATCTTGCCATTGCTTGGATTACAGAGCTTGTAACCTTTTAAGTTAAATTCGTAGCCGATGAAGATAAATATTTCACTTTTATCGTCGAGCTTGGTTCTCTTTTTATCAGACACAAGCATAAGCTATGCTTCTAAACACTCTTAGGTGAGTGATTTTAGGCTTTCTTCCACTCCAAGATTTTTGTAGTGTCTTTCCTTATACGTTTCTTATTGGAGAGCGATTTGACAGGTAAACTACACAAGCTATAGCTTCAGCCCAAAACTCCTTCGGCATTCCTTTACTTTTGAGCATGCTTCTGGCTATGTCTAAGATTTTTCTACTCTTCCTTTCTGTGATACCATTCTATTAGGGAGATCTTGGTACTATTAAAGGATGGCAGATACGGTTGTCTTCACAATACTTCTGAGACTCGTGGGATATGAATTCTCCTTCTCTATTAGATGTCATTGTGTTAATACTTCGGCCACTTTCCTTTGGCAACAAGTGCCTTGAACTTCTTGAATTTTTTGAACACTTTTGATTTTGCCTCTAAGAAATACACCCAAGTTTTTCTTGAAAAATCATCAATAAAAAAGAGAAAATAGTTACTCTTATCAAGAGAACTTGTTCTTATTAGGCCACACACATCGGTATGTATGAACTCAAGTAGTATTGGGCTCAAGAAATTGATTCTCTTGGAAAACTTCTTCTGAATTGCTTTCCCAATAAGCATCTTTCACATAATTAGTTTGGTTGACTGATGAAAGGTAGACTTCAAACCATCTCCTTTTTTGCTAATAGTTCTAGGCTATCAAAATTGAGATGTCCAAACCTTAGGTATCAAAGCCATGATGAATCTTTACAGCAAGCCTCTAGATACTTTGCTATATCATTTTGAATGTGTAATAAGAATATTTTATTTCTTGTCATTGGCCCTTTGGTAATTAACTTTCTTCTATTGTCTCTTAAAAAAATACTATTTTCTTTCATGTGAATATCATAGCCTTTCTCTAAGAGTTGGCTAAGACTCAAGATATTACTCTTCAAATTAGGCACGTAGTAAACGTTCGGAAAAAACTAATATTCTCCATTTCTCAAGCGTATGAGAATTTACTTTTGCCCTTTATTACTGCCTAGGAATCTTCTCCAAATGAAATATTTCCAGTCATTAACTTATCAAGCTCTGCAATTATATCTCTTTTTACACACATATGATTGCTTGCTCCGTTGTAAAGGTAACATATATTTTCTTGGCACCCATTGGTCTCCTCACATGTTAACAATAACATATCTTCCTCTAGTCTTTTATCTTCGATATAGTTGGCTCTCTCTTACACCTTCTTTGGTACTCTATATTTAGAAGCATAATGACAATATCTCTAATAGTTATAATACTTGATTTGGGACTTGTCATGCCAACGCCGTGGATTACCTCTTTAATGACCTCTTGTCGAACTTTTTCTTCTACTTTCATTTTCATAATTATTGTTGAAGCATCCTCTTCCACGTCCATGACCTCTTCCATGTTCTCTTCTATTGCCGAAATCTTCTTCTTTCTCTTAGAGTTGAGCCTTGAAAAGCTACTCTTTGAAATTTTGCATCTTTTTTTTCTTTTCTTCATGGGCTTCAAAGGAACCCAAGAGTTGTTCTATCCTCATGGCTCTTAAATCTTTGGTTTCTTCAATGACAGTAATAATATTCTTGAATTTTAGATCTAATAATCGAAGAATCTTTTTCATGATCGTAACATTTTCTAGTTTCTCACCATTTCTCTTCGTTAGATTAGAAATGGTTAAAACTCTAGAAAAGTAGTCAGAGTGTGACTCAATCTCTGTCATGTGTAACAAATCAAATTCTCTTCTCAGAGTTTGAAGACAAACCTTTTTAACTTTTTTTTCTTCCTTTAATGAGATTTGAAGTTTCTTCCATGCTTCCTCGGTAGAGGTTGCACTTGAAATTTTTTCAAACATATCGCCATCTAAGGCTTGTTGATGAGGAAGAAAGCCTTTTTGTCTTTCATTCTTGAGTCATTCAAATTATCCTTTTATATTAAAGATAGTATCGCCTTATCTTTTGGCTCTTCATAGTTTTTCTCCATTATGTCCCAAACATCATGTGCTCCAAGGAGGACCTTCATTTTGATAGTCCAATTATCAAAGTTGTAGTAATGGAGTGGTGGAACTTAAAGAGATACTAAACTGCCAGTAGCCATATCTCTTAACAGAGTGAAATTTTAAAAATTTTGACTATACGGATGGATCCAAAATGTCGAAAAACCTTCAGATTGACAAGTATATCGACTTTATCAAAGTCAATTGTCAAAGTCAACCACTTGGTCAATAGTCTGGTCAATGGCATAGTCAATGGTTCCGACGGCTTAGTCAACGGCGTGGTTAAACGACTCTAATGGCTCAATCAAATAACTCTAACTTGGCTCAACCCGGTGATTGACTCAGTTTGTGACATCAAATTTCTAATGACTCATTTGGACTCGTTTGGATTCTGATTGAGCTAATGTTTATGAAAGCATGTTCGTTTTATCGTACTTTTCAATTTGATATATAATAATAGTATGTTTGGAACAAATGGCTATCACTCTCAATCTCAAGAATTCTTTTCTGATGTAGAAGATTGGTCAAAGCTACTACCACAGAGCATACTTAGAATTTCTAGAGAACTTATAATATCTCTCTGATACCACTTTGTTGGAAATAAGAGATTTTTTAAGGCTATAAAACCTAGAGAGGCTAAGGGAGAAACTAAAGAGAATTTTGGTGGAAACGAAGAACTTCTATTACTACTTGAATTATTTCTTTTTAGCCTCATACAAAATGGGGGGAGGAGCACTCTATTTACACTACTCTACAGATCATTCTAGATGCTCTATGTAACCTCTAACTACCTAATTAATTATTTAATATAGCAAATACAAGAATATTTTAGAAATTAAGATATTAAATTATGGGCTATTAGACATATACATCAAAACAAGCCCAACTCACAATACAAACCCAAATAACTAAATCACTTATTTACAGTCCAATGAGTCACAAATAGGTTTATTTTCTAACTAGTTCATCTCCATAGCAGTCCTAAGTCCATCGAATATGAGCACAAAACTACGTTTCTGAGTATTTTCTGGAGTGAGATCTTCAATATTCAAGGATCTATGTTGAAACACAATACTACAAACTATCCTCAGACGGACAGACAAAGAGAAGTGGTGAGTAGAGACTTATTTAATTTACACGATTTTGCAAATTCCAAACACAAGTTCTGGGCTTGATTATTACCTTGGACTGAGTACTGGCATGTCTACTCCTTTTATGAACTATTACACTTTACCTCAGAACAACTAATTAACTTCATTATTAACTCTATTTAGAATCTGGAGAAAAGTAGGTCCACTTTTGCCAACAATTGGGGAAAATAAAATTACCTTTAAAAAAGTGTAACACTTAAAAGAAAAATTGAGGGTTAAAGAGTAAAATGACTTCTAATGTAAACTTACCAAATATCGCCGCATATAACCGTCAATTGTCTCGACATTAACTAGTACTGGCAATTCGGGCCCGCCCGCGGCTCGTTAGAGTAGCCCGCGGGCCGGCCCGGCCCAGCCCTGTACATTTAGGGTCCGGGCTGGGCCTGGGTATCGCGGCCCAGCCCGGTCCGGACCGTTTTTTTTTTTTTTTTGGGCCCAGATTCGTCTGGGTCCTTATATTTAAAAAAAAAAAAGATAAAGGGCTCAGAATTCGTCTAGGCCCTTTGTTTTAACGGTAATATATGATATATCCAACGGTAACAAATGTTACCGTTGGATTTATATCATTTTTTTTTTTAGTTTAAACTATTTTTTTAAATTAAAAAAAATATATTTTCTTACACTATAAATACCCTACACTCTCCACTCTTTTTTCACACTTACAATTTTCAAATAATCTCTTATTTTCTCATTCTTTCTCTCTAAATCTCTAATTATATTCTCAATTTTATTTTTTTCTCTCTTATCTAACTACTATTTACTAATTATTAGTAATTATATTTTATAGTCTCCAAAGTCCAAACACTTCACAACTCATAAAGCTTAATTGAAAGTACAATTTAATTTATTTATCATAATTATCTTTTTAATTTATTTAATTTGTAGTATATTTAGTTGTTTACTATTATTACTAGTATAATAGTTAGTAGATTGTAGTTACTAGTTAAGTAGTTAGTAACTTAGTAGTTCTACAAGACTTTGTTTTTAATTTTAATTCAATTGTAATTTTTTACAATTAAGATAGTAATTCATTAGTTTGTAGTTTGTAGAAAATTTTTTAGAATATTATATTTTAAATTTCAATGAATTTTTAATTTTTAGTAGTTTAAAATTAAATTAGTAGTAGAAAATTTATTAAATATATTTTCAATTAATTTGTAATTTATAGTTGTTTACAATAAAGTTAGTAGAAACTAGAAAGTTTATTACAATATTAAATTTTTAATTTCAATTAATTTGTAGTAGTTTATAATTAAGTTAGTAGAAGTTTATTAGAATATTATATTTTAAATTTCAATTAATTTGTAGTAGTTTACAATTAAGTTAGTAGAAGTTTATTAGAATATTATATTTTAAATTTTAATTTATTTGTAATTTATTATTGTTTACAATTAAGTTGGTAGAATATCTATATTTGTAATTTCGATTTATTTATAGTTGTGTATAATTTTAATATCTATATTTTTAATATAGGATATGGATATGTCAAAAAATATCCATATTGATTTGGAATTGGATGACGACCAATTCGCATAGCTGAAGAGGGTGACCAAGTGCCCGAAATACAAACTAATCCAAATACTAGTAGAAGTTGTTCACAATTTCAAGATAGTTATTCGCCAAGTACAAGCAAGACCTCCAAACGTGCAAGGACAACTTCCAATGTATGGGACCATTTCGATCCAGAATTCAAAGATGAGGCTGATGATAAGAAGACAAAAATGGCAAGATGTAAATATTGTAAGAAATTATTAACTGCTAAATCATCTAGCGGGACCGCTCATTTGAATAGACATAGTGATACATGTGTCAAAAAACACAAAAAAGACAAGGAGCCTACTTAATCAACTCTTCAACTCAATAAGGATGGTTCGGTAAGTTCTTGGAACTATGACCCTTTAGTAGCTAGGGAATCTCTAGCACGTTTAGTTGCTATAAAAGATTTACCTTTAGGTTTTGGTGATTGCAATAGCTATGAAGATCATATTAGAAGATCTTATTATCCAAACTTTAAAAGAGTTTCTAGAAATACTACTAAGAGTGATTTNCTTCTAATCCACGCATTGCTGAATTTAAAAGATATTGCATAGCTCAAAGATTAAAACCAAGAAAATTCCAAGTTGACATGCCTGTAAGGTGGAATTCTACTTATTTAATGTTGAAAAATGCATTACCATATAAAATTCCAATTACTATGTTTTACAATTCAAAAATAAGTTCATTAGTATTGAAAGATGAAGATTGGTTCATTTGTAAAAAATTTGTACAATTTTTAGACGCTTTTTATGAAACTACTGTTGCATTATCTGGTATTTATTATCCTACTTCTCCAATTATTTTACGTCATATTTTTTTTATTGCTGAAATGTTTTGTAAGGCAAGATATGACCCTATATTTGAACCAATTATAACACGTATGCAAGAAGTATTTTTGAAATATTGGTTTCCAATTCCTTTATTATATTCATTTGCTTTTATTTTAGATCCTAGGGGTAAATTAAATGGTCTTTCTAATTTAATTAGCTACATTTCTACATGTTTTGAGATAGACTATACTACTGAATATACAAATGCTCGTGACAAATTTTTTGAAGTGTATAGTATATATGAGGCTAAGTTTGGCAGTAATCAACAACAACATACTCCTCCACAAGAAACTGAAGAACAGTCAAAAAATAAGTCTTTTTGGAGCATGGTAGGTTCTCGTCCTCAAGGGTGTGGTCGTGGCTCATCATCAACATCATCAAGTTCAAGTCAACTACTACCACCAATGAATCTACAACAATCCTCTAATCTTACTCAATATATTGAGCTAGACTCTGACATCGACCCCAATGATGAGAACTTCAAAGTTTTGGAATGGTGGCATAAGCGTCAACCAAGATTCTCGGTGCTTTCACAATTAGCCCGTGATGTTTTAATCATTCCGGTGTCCACGATTTCTTTAGAGTCTGCTTTTAGTACGATTAAGAAGATAGTAGACGAGCGGAGGACTTCGTTGGCTCCTGAAATGGTTGAGGTGTTAACATGTGTTAAAGATTGGGAAAAAGCGGCAAAGCAAAATCAAGACACTATTCGTATTTGTAATGAAGAATTGGCCGAAAATTTCAATAACTTGTATATGAATGATGATGATGAGTCATAAACTCATAAAGTCATAATTTATGATATACTAGTTTTTTCAAGTAATAATTTCAATTGTAATAAATGATCATCAATAAAATCAAATTTCAATATTTCAAATTTATTTGTTTGATTATTTTTCTCAATATCCTATTTAATTATTATTAATTTTTTAACAATAAAAATATATGTAGTTTATGTTGTCAACTTTTTTAAATGAAAATTCAAATAAAAAGTTTAAATTTAACAGATTAAAAAAAATTGTTAAAAAAATCAAATAATAGAAAAAAAAAAAAAAAACGGGCCGAGTAAAGGCCATTCCGGCCCGTCCCGGTTTTGGCCCGTCTCGGACCCGGCCCGGTTTTGGCCCGTCAAAAAGCCCGGCGGGCCAACGGGCTCGGGCTGGGCCATATTTTATTTTGACCAAGCCGAGCCGGCCCGGCCCGGCCCGATCACCCCCTAAAGCCCGTGATGGGCGGGCCGGGCCAGGCCGACCCGCCCATTTTGCCACCTCTAATATTAACTTTCCTAGCTAGTGATCACTATTACGTAATTAAAAAGGAATAGTTTTCTACTGATAAGTAATCCAGCTAATAATTGAAGATAAAAAGGACGGAAAATATACAAGGGACAATAATATATAAAAACGCAGTCAAAAACATATAATAGCTAGCTAGTTGCATTTATTTTCCATTTTAAAAATGGATCCGCATATTAAACTAAAAGACTGAAACTTGAATCTTGACCCTTCCAGCTCTAGGATGTGCAATTTGGGAGAAAGCATCCCGAGAAAGATTAATAATGGAACGACATTTGGGACAATAATCAACTAACAAAACGGGGAGGGATAGGCCATAATTGCAAGCATGTGGAGCTATTGAATACTAATTTATTGGAAGCTCTCCCATTGTCCCACAAGGCTTCATTTGCAGCAGCAGTCATTATGGGATCTATCCATCTATATCCAAAGCACGCAGATGCTATCGAAAAATATTATAGAGTGCATGCAATAATTGAATAAAGTCAGAACAACAGCAAAGTATGTGGAAGCTAATCGTAAAAATATTAATATGATCATTTGTTTTGGGATATTATGTCGTTGTTATTATTATTAAGGCCAGTTTTTTTGTTTAACAAGGAGTACAAGTTATAGATACAACAAAACTATGGACGTAATTGACTAAAATACGTATATTTATAATTAGATATTGAATTCCAAGTTAATGATCGATTTAGTCAAATAGTATACACATGTTTATCTGATTTTCTCGAACTTGAATAATACAAAAAGTAATGCTCGAGTTCTTTTTTTTTCCACCCTTTTTGCACCAAAAACAGAAACCAAATGATGTTGCAAAATTTCAATCATATGTCTTATCTAGCTCAATGTGGGATTACAATAATTAAAATTGTGCAGTTGAAAATCATACCGTATTTTCTAGCTAACTGCTAAGGGCAGAAAAACATAAATTATGATACATCACATGGTACAAATTTTGAGTGAAAAAAAAAGAACATTTAGTATTAACAAATTAAAAGGTTATATACTTTAAATCCCATCTATGAAATAACTCAGTTTTTACCTACCATTATATTAAAACATATAATTGACGGAAGAGGAAAAAAAAAAAAAAAACACTTACGAGTGTAAGGAGGACCATAATACGTGGCCGTTCCTTCCAGCCATCCAGTTACACCCATCATCATGCTAACCATGACTATGAATCTCACGGTGACTCTCATCCTAATATTTTTCATAAAATGTACTTAATATAAAATTTATAACAAGTAATTTTAGCGGTACTATACTAGCGTATGGAAAAGCTCCTTTTATAACCAATGTAGCATGACTTGTCAATTATACTACATCTGTCGTTATAGCATTATTTGAATATAACATAATAAGGCTTTCACTATTAGAAAAGCTGAAAAGTATCGTTGAAAAAACTAGCTAGCCACCTATTAACGATTGACCAATGAAAAATAAACACTCCAAAATTCATAAAATTATATACTATTAATTAAAAGGGAGCTATATTTGTACCCTACACAATTATTAAAGTACCCATAAAATAAATAAATAAATAAATAAGTCAGTCAGGACAATAAATCAAAAGTCATAATAAAAGTACTCTAAACACCCTCTAAAGTTATTGTTTTCCCTTAAAATCAATGAAATAAAATAAATTAGTAGTTTTAATTTTTAAGATAAAAAGATTAAATCATTGAACAAAAATCTATAAGAAAAATAAACAATTAATACGAAAAAATGGAAAACAAGATATTGGAAAAATAATTTAAAAAGTGAATCAAAACAAATTGGGTATCAAACAAATAAATTTTTTTTTGAAAAAATAATAAGAAAAAGGATGGAAGAATATTTTGAATAGGAATGTTTTTGAGAAATTGAAAAAGAACGAAACATGAAGACGGAATGCCTTTTTTTTTTCTTTTCTTAAACTGTCTCTTTCAATTATTTTATTGATCAGCAGAGTGCATCTGTGCTATATTGACCTATATATAATCCCTCTTAATAAAATGAAAAAACAGGAGAACAAAAGTATCAACAACCTCCTCATTTTTAGCAAAGTACAAAAATTTAAAATAATGTACCCATTTAGGCTCTAGTTTGTTAAATTGGCTTAAAACTAACCATTTTGAAAGTTTTCCATTACGTTCTGTCATTTTTTTTTTAAAGGAAATCTAACTTTGGCCAAGTGTCACAGGTTAATTAGTAGAATTATGCATCAAACTTGCAAAACGTGAATACTTAAGATTATTTTTGCAATATATTCCTCAAAAACTCTGAAAAGCCTCTTTTTTTTTGTTAGTATTACTGAATAAAATTAATTTCTAATTAGTTATATGAGGTAGTATTGTGGAAATTGTAAAATTAACACAAGATATTTTTACTTGATTCAGTTATCTCCTGATAACCTACGTCCAAGGGGACATGCCCAGAGAATAAATACTATTAGTAAAGTTTGAATGAATACAAATACTAATTTGACTTATACAATAAAAAGACTCCCTCTTTTGACTGTCGCAACATAGATGTATTCCTTCACCAACATGTCTAGCGAGCATTACTCGTCTTAGGTTGACTTCATTCTTCTGAAATCCCTTCAGGTACTTGAAGTCAATCTTCTCCCGAAAATAATCAGCACCTCTTCCGAAGCACTATCACTTAAACGACTAGGACACCTCTTAAGTCTATAATATGGGTAAAGAAAAACTTCTCTTTTAAAACCGAAAAATACAATAAGTGGTCTCTCTACCTAAAGCTATTCTTGAGTGGCCTTTAAATAGAGAAGAGAGAAAGCTTTCACGTGTAAGATCTGCAAAATAACAATTAAGAGTATTTAATATTAATTAGAACACTTGCAAGATCAGCCAAGTTTATTACTAAACTTAGAAAACAGATCTGGAAAGTAGTTGCTGATTCTGTCCATGTGATGCAACATGTTCTGTCAACCTAGTCATATTGTAACATAAAAAGAAACTTTAGATTACTTTTTTGGTATAAAAAATAAGTTACTCAAACCTATTTGACGACTAATATAATGAATTAAAGTAACTTTAATCAGTGAAAATCAGCAGAAATGAGTTAAGGAAACTTCCATAAAATATATTATATATAAAATATTCAATTAAAAGAATTTCCTCAATGAAATATAAACATATACTCAAAACTAATTTAGGAAAGAGTCACTTACCTATTCTTTCTCAAATGAATACGTCTATGCGTTAATATGATCAGATTTTTATGTTTGACAACTATAGAAATAGTGACCTAAAGCATATAAAAGGAAAATATGGAAAATACTAACTCATATTCAGATCAAATATTTAGTCGCATGTTGTAACATGACTGTGAAACCAGTTATGTTGCAATATGAAGGTTACCAACAGATTGTTCGCTCTTTCAATCTCCCTCTTTGGCATCTTTTAGACAAATATTTGATATGCCTACAAAACAAGGTAAGTATGTATCCAAAATCCAAAACCCTTACATGCTTTCTCCAAATATGCTTTCTCCCCCTTTTGGACAAAAGATCCAAAGGTAAAGAAAAAAAAAAGTGATAAAAATTATCAATCACAAAACAAAAAACATCAGAACACAAAAAAAATTAGTCCTGCAGAAAATTAAATACACCAAATTGTATCAAACTTATACAAACCAAGAATATGAAAAAAAAAACAAAAAAGAAAAAGAACGAAACACATAAAGATCAAACATCGTCCATGTCCACATCCAGTTTCTTTGCAATGGCAGTTGTCCCAAGTTCACTGGTACACCTGTTCCAACATCATATAGAAAGCTAGCAATATCAAAGTGAATAGTTGAATAATGTGTGGTAGGTCTCCAATTGTGCATAGCAATCCGATGAAGTCCTCTGTACTTCAAGGTCAGATCAGTGACTTGAAGAATATCCTCTTTAGGCCACTTCTTCTTTATTCCAAGTAACTCAATAGCAACCATGTCTTCATCAAAAGACTTTTCAAACTCATCATGAGGTCTCAAAGGTACACCAAGAAAATCAGAAATCACTTGAGGCGAGAAGTCATACACATGATTTCTAACAAAGATTTTATGAAAGGTAATGAAATCAGGTTCATCAAATCCATCAGTAATATTAGCATAGAATTCCTGAACTACCCAAGACACAAAACCTTTGTTTTTAAACACAATATTATCCCATCCCTGATTTTCAATGGCTTTTAACACACTAATACTTAAAAAAGACTTAGAATTGATATTTCTTTCAGGAATAAACTGACATTGACCATAGACATTCATTGATGCAGTAATTTCTTTAGTGTAGTACCAATAGAGTAAAGGCATTTTGAATATTATAACCTGGTGTAGGTGTTGTAAAAGTGGAAACACCCTTTGTCTTCTCAGCTGCAGTGGCCTTCTTAGGTTTTTGTGTAGCTTGTTTGCAGGACTGGCCAGCAGACTTCTTAGAGGGTTGAGCAGCAAGAGTAGCCAACGAAGTGGCTACTTGAGTTAGAACATCAGGTTGATTCTGGTCAATAGCAGAGGAAATTACAGCAGTTGGGTGCTGTGTTGGAACATCAGAAACAATAGGTGACTTCTCTGATTGTGTCACAACAGGGGTCTGCAATTCGATGGGTTGTGATGGAACAACCTCTAGATTAGTCACCTACTCCGGCAATGATGGCTTTGTTTTCGCAGAGGTCGGCAAGACCATCGATTTTTTGCTTCTTGGCCGGCGGTGAAGAGGGTGACGCTTTCTCCTTTCCTTTTAGAGCAGGAGCAGACTTGCTCTTTTTCCCTGATCTGGTGTTAACTATAGCTGGCAGTTTCTGTAAGAACAGAAAAAACAAAAAATAAAAACAAGGAAAGAAAGAGGAAGAAGAAGAGACTACGGCTGAGACGATTTAGGATTTTAGAGCTGAAACGATCTGAGTATATATCCCCTTAGTTACCCAAAATTTGAAAAGGAAACAAAAAAAAATTGGAGCCAAAAAGCTTGAGAAATAACTGCCATGAATAATTTTGGAACGTGTTCCAACAGATGATGTCAGCATGCAGTTTTTGCATAAACTGCATTTTTTAAAAATCAAAATCTGTAAATATCTCAATGTGATAATATACCTTATTTTGCTACAAAATAAAAATTTAATATATGTGGAAAGCTATAATGAAAAATTGAAACAAATAAATTTATGTCAATCATAAATTAAATTTTAAACTAAACAGGACTTGCCAATTTTATCAAATAAAATTTCCGGATTTCTTTTAGATTAATTAACCGTCAAGGATTGAAAGACAACTGACTTACTTTAAAAATATTGATCTCCACGAAATTCCATTCTAAATTTAAGACTATAAACGTGTGTTATGATTTTTTGAGCAGTACATCTTTGTTTATTGCTACTGCCCTTCTTTTTTTTTTTTTATAACACAAAAATGAAACACCCACAGTCAGTAGTTTTCACTCTATCACTAAAGTAGCCCTTTTCACAAGGTAGATCGTCCTTTACTATATTTGTGATACATAGCACCGGATTACTTATGGATGGCTTTCACACATCAGTGTAGGTAGCTTTTTTTGACTAGGAAGCCTATTTTACAAAATTTTTCTAAGATCAAACAAAGGTTCATCAGTTAAAATTCAATCCAAGATAATCTATCTTTCATCAATCAATCCAGAAATTTTATAAGATGAGACAACAAGAACTGTATATTAAAAAAATCATCCCTTTCAAAAATTTCTTTTAAATTTTCCACACACAAAAATTTCAATTTCAAATGGCAAAAATTCGGCATAAAATAAAACAAAAATATTTACATAGAACAAATTCTCAAGGACTTCCTCAGAAAATCAAACGCACAAAATCGAGTGGTTTAGTGAATATGTCTGCAAGCTGGTTCTCTTTGTAACACACTCTAAAACAATGACATTATTTTCAATCAATTCTCTAATGAAATGATGACGAATATTAATATGCTTAGTCCTAGAATGTTGCACTGAATTTTTTGAAATATTGATAGCACTAGTGTTTTCACAATATACTACTAAATTATCCAATTCAATACCATAGTCCTTTAACATCTGTTTCATCCACAATAGCTGTGTGCAATAACTCCCAGCAGCAATGTACTCGGCTTCAGTAGTTGACAAAGAGATGGAGTTCTACTTTTTGCTGTGCCATGAAATCAAGTTGTTCCCAAGGTAGAAACAATCTCCAGTTGTACTTTTTCTATCGTCAGCATTCCCTGCTCAATCTGCATCACTATAACTAACAAGATAAGTATTAGTTTCCTTTGAATACCAAATTCCATGATCAACAATCTCATTAACATATCTAATGATTCTTTTTACAGCAAGAATATGAGACTTCTTAGGTCTAGATTTATATCTAGCACAAACACCAATACTATAGAAAATATCAAGACGACTAGTTGTAAGATACAATAGACTTCCTATCATACTCCTATAGAGCGTTGGATCAACATCAACACCATTTTTATCTCTGGTCAACTTGAGATTAGTACTCATGGGAGTATTGATGTGTTTGGCAGATTCTAAACCGAATTTTTTCACAAGGTTTATGGCATATTTGGATTGAGATATGAAAATCCCATCTTCAAGTTGCTTGACCTGCAAACCTAGAAAAAATTTCAGCTCACCTACCATACTCATCTCGAACTCCTTCTTCGTCTGGGTAACAAATTCATGTACTATATTATAAGATGTAGAACCAAAAACAATGTCATCAACATATATTTGAGCAGTAATAATACCAGATTCAAAGTGCTTGATGAACAAAGTTTTATCTACTCCTCCTCTCTTGTAGCTTTTTTCAATCAAAAATTTGTTAACCTTTCATACCATGCTCTAGGTGCCTATTTCAATCCATATAGTGCCTTTCTGAATTTAAAAACATGGTTAGGCAAATATGGATCTTCAAAACCTTTAGGTTATTCTACAAAAGCTTTCTCATTCAAAATACTATTTAAAATTGCACTTTTTACATCCATTTGGTAAAAAGTAAAGCCTATGAGATATGCAATGGCAAGAAGTAAGCGAATAGATTCCAATCTAATAATGGGAGTAAATGTTTCATCAAAATCAATGCCCTCAACTTGTGTGTATCCTTGGGCAACCAATCTAGCTTTGTTTCTAATTATGTTACCAAATTCATCAGATTTGTTCTTATAAATCCATTTGGTTCCAATCACATTAGAATTCCTAGGTCTAGGTACAAGTGTCCACACATCGTTCCTAGTGAACTGATCTAATTCCTCTTGCATTGCTTTTACTCAAAATTCATCTAATAGGGCTTTCTTAATATTTTTAGGCTCAATCATAGAGGTAAAGCACACATATTTTACCAGATTTATGTTTCTCCTCCTTGTGACCATCACATCATCAGGATTACCTATAATAAGGTCAGAAGGATGATCTTTCTTCACTCTTGATGATGGTTCTCTTCTGATTGGATCATGAATATCCACTGAAGATTCAGCAGATGAAGTGTCCCTCTGTCCAGGGGATCTTGCAACATCTGATCCTGATGTTGTAACAAGATTGTCTGGTCCTGTAGCAACGTTAGGCTGAGTTATAACATGTGAATCAGAAATAGGATCAACAACAGCTTCATTAGTAAAGCTGTGAATTTCATCTTCTTGTGAAAAATCTACCAAATCTTTAAGATCATCAATAGATTCCATAATCTTTAAGAGTCACTTACCCATTCTTTCTTAAATGAATCCGTCTATGCATTAATATGATCAGATTTTTATGTTTGGCAACTATACAAATCGTGACCTAAAGTATATAAAAGGAAAATATGGAAAATACTAAAACATATTCAGATCAAATATTTAGTCGTATGTTGTAACATGACCATGAAGCCAATAATGTTGCAATATGAAGGTTGCCAACAGATTATTTGCTCTTTCATTTTTAAATATATTCCACAAAAGAGTTAGTTTTACAATCTAAGTAATTTTGACTACACATATTTAGTGTCATTCCATAAAACTATTTTGATAAAATTTGACTCAACGGATATTGATGGTCCAATTTGGTAACAGAAAATATATATTTAACATTAAATTAGTATTTTGATAAAACACAAGTGAAGTTTTTGTATTTTTCCTTGAAGATTCTAAATGACTTAAGTTGGCATAATACTATAGCTTAACATCATCGTAATAGCCTATCAGTACCACTGATTCGTAGGTTTAAATTAAATTCTAGAAGTGAATATCAAACAATGTTACTTAAATACCAATTAGCAAAGATATTCGTTAACAATGACTTTTGGTTTGCTAGTATTAGCAGCGCAATCAACTTTCATATTTCTTGTCGGCTATATGTTTTATTTTACATTTTTTATTGGCTCTATATATATGTGTGTGTTTTTTATAAATAATTCTTGTTGGCTATACATATCAAGATTTACAATATTATTGTTTATGAAGGAAACTAATGAACACAATAAATGCCCTCAAAATTAGATTACAATATGTGACTGGATCGTGACAAATAAGGACCTCTGTGGATTTTTTTTTTAATTGTCGGAATGGTGAGTTTTTATTGTTAGTAATTTTTTTCAACTTTACAGTTTATAACAACTTTTAATTGTAAAGTTCCAAATCAATCTCTCATTTGATTCGTTTACTAGCTAGTTGATATTTAACTAGTGACTACTTAAGTATTGTCGACTGAGTGGTTGAGCTTTATTGACTACTTGATTCACATTTAACCATGATATAGGGATACTTTTGGTAAAAACCAAAAAAAAAAAATAAATAAACTAGTAATTTTGGTTTGTTTACTAGTTAGTTGAGCTTTTCCAACTAATTAGTAGAAGTTTTGTCTATGGATTGGTCGAGATTTAACTAAAATTACTTAAATATTGTCAAATATTTTCTAATTAAGTGATATTTAACCAGTACTTTTGGTAAAGACCTAAAAAAATCAACTAGTTAATTTTGGTTTGTTTATTTGCTAGTTGGTTGAGCTTTTTTAACTGATTGGATGAAGTTTTGTCTATAGACTAATTGAGATTTGATAATTGACTAGTTAATATTTGTCAATTGACTTATTGAGTTTTATTGACTAATTGATTGAGGTTTAAAACTATATTAACGGCAATTTTTGCTAAAAGCTTTATTTAAAAAAATGCTATACATTAAAACATATATATATAACTGTTATTTATGACAAAAATAGAGCATTTCAGAGTTCTTAGACAGTTGTTATTTTCTTGGATTATTATTGGCTTTTTTTTCACATCAATTAAAAAAGGGTCTTCGTTTTCACATATTTAGATTTAATAAATGACCCACTCCCACCCTTTTTTTTTTCTCCTAAATGGCTACTTTTTAGTTGATGAATTTTATGTATGGTATACTAATTTTATCAATATATCAATTTTAAGTGAATTGTTTGTGTCTATGTATATATATATGTATATATATATATATATATCAATACTTCCACATTGATATATTTCTTATAGAATCAATATATTTTTGACATTTTTTAATGAATTCAGGTGTTTAAAAAACGGTATTTCATAAATAACAACCAAATATTCGGTCATTTGGCTAAGAAGCCAGTGAAATATTTTGAATTTTCTTTTCTTTTAATTTTATATCTCTATTTCAAAAAATAAATAAACAAATAAAAGAATGAAATAAAATGCTTTATAGCTTTCAAGAGTGTTGGTGCCCACGCTTTTGCTGCGGATTAAATATAGAGTATAGTAAATTGATAATAAAGTTTTTGTCATATTATTTACAATAGTTTATAATATTTAACAATAAGATCATATTTGTCTATAGTATAGGAAAATAGTTTTAGAGTATTACAAAACGTTAATATTCTAAAGTAACCTGATGATTTATTTTACAACTTTTGTTTTCCTTTCTTTTCCTATTTTTCTTCATTGCAATCATAGGGAAAAAAAAAAGCAGAATGTAAGAAAAAAATTAAATTAAATTATACATTAGAAAAGAAGGAAAATAATTCATTCTTTGCTATTAGGATATGAATCTTTATTGATATGTATAAATAAATTAAGTATCTGATTAATTTTTCTTTTTTTAATGCCTTAGTTGATGTTGTTTCTAATCTGAAAGTGAAAAATATATATTATTAGTTAAATAATAGATAATAGTTCAAAAGGTAAAATTAAATAATTAGATAAAGAATGATGAGATGATGAATATAGAAAATCAGTTCGAGAAAACCAAAACAATTTTCAATACTAAAGAAACTTTTATTTAAATTAGTGGAAGTCTATATTCAAAACAATTTTTTGGCAGTTTGTATTTTACTCCAAATTTAAAAAAAAATAATCATAATCGCCAAAGACATGATAAATCACAAAATCTAATTAAGAAAATATCAAAGAAGTAAACACGTAAAATACAAGTGATAAGCAAACATATAATCACGAAATCGAAGTCAATCTAGTAGGTAGAGTCAATGTAAAAAAACCAATCTGGCTAACTAATAAAGAACATAATCAAAAATACTAAAAGGCCATACTCACATATAATTTTAAGGGTAAAAATAACGCTGTTTAATAATCATTTCATATGATAATATAAGTCTTAGAATTATATGATCAGAATTATAAAAAAAAAAAAAGGAAAAGAAAGAGATGAAGAAGAAGGCAAAGAAGGAAAAAGAATCAAAGCTACTATTATTTATATAGTCGAAGAACAAAATAGAGTAACAAAAGTAATTAAGTTCAAAACCTATGACAAAAGGAGTCATGCTTTGTATCATCAATTGTGCTCTCATCTTTTGAAGCTAACAAATAAATAATTAAAAGCTAATAATCTACTTGAGTATGTAGCAAGTTAAATTGAAAGAATCACAAGACATTCAAGATAGATCATGGAAAGAGCTTAAAGATAAAGTTCAAAATAACAAGACCTAGTCCAGCAAAGATTATACACTTAGTTCATGTACTTGAATATTTGTTTACATATTGCATGATCTTAATGGTTCAAATGTTTCATAAAATTGGAATTTTCCAAAGCCAAACTGTCAAAATTGTTTATCTTAAATTAAAATATGAAATTATTTTTACACAAGCTTTTAAATTGATTTATAAATTTCTATAGTTCCTATACATATTAAATCAATTTATAAAGTCACTTATTGAAAATAATTGAAAAAGTTTTGAAATAAAATTGAAAATATGCTCTCAGACAGAAATGGGAGACCGCCAGCGAGAATCGGTCTACCGATTCTTCTGTTTAATAACTTTTTAAAATTCAATAGTTTTAACCGTACATTCAATAGTTAGTATCTTCGGTTGACCAAAAGTGAACTTTCAATTTGCCGAAAATGTCAAATTACTTGTCAAACGGTCTAAAACAGCTAGTTTTCATTCTAATATATATATATAAAAGCTTTTTTAACACTTAAAACAACTTCTGAACATTCCTAGATTGCTTTAAACATACTTTTAAGTTGTTCAAATCATCTTTTATGAATCAAACTTTCAAATCTAATTTTTCACAAAAGTCAATTAAGTCAAACCAGATCATATTTTGTGTTCTCATTTATTCTCTCTAGGCTTACATTGTATCATCTATATTCTTATGAAAGATTCTAGTTGAGTATATCAATAAATAAAAACCAAATTATATTTGTGAGGTGAGGTTGACACTGGATTCATAAACAACCCGATTTAGGTGAAATTGGCACCAGAGTCAAAATAATTCATATTAAGTGTGATAGAGCTGGATTAAAGGGTATTGTAAAGATGTGAGTGTACCTAAATAGAAAGCACTTGTCATGTTAAAGGATGGTCAAGCCCATTCTCTTGATCTGATAGTGGATAGCTCGAAGTGAATTGCCAAGAGTCAGGGACGTAGATAAATCGTTGTGTTTGTTGAACCTCGTAAAAATAGTATTTGCATTTCTCTTTTCCTATCTCTCTAACTTATTTATCGTGAGCTTGTGCATGCAATTTAACTACTTTTACTTGCTATTGTTCTTATTTGTACAATTTACTTGTTTGTCTAGAAAAGTTTCCCAAAGTTTTTAAAATCCAATTCACCTCCCACTTGGATTAGCTAACCTTGGACTTACAATTAGTATCAAAGCTTACTGTTCAAATTTTTTAAAACTTAACCCTTTTTGAGATGGCTAGACCATATAATTTTTCTTTTTCAGTACGAGAGATTGTCTCCCTCCAAACTACCATTTTTTAATGGAAGTATTTTTAACTATTGGAGAAGTTGTATGGATACTTATCTTAGGTCCATTAATTTCAATCTTTGCTATATTGTTACTAAGGGCACTTTGAAAATTGCAAAAGTGGTTGACGGTATAGAAGTTGAGAAAGACATAAAAGAATATGATGAAAAAATAAAATCAATTTCACCAAAAATGATAGAGCTAGAAATATTTTTATGTGTGGTTTAGATAGGAATTTTTATAATAATGTTGAGAAAGTAAGAGATTCTGATGAACTATGGAATATGTTATAAGTTTTTTATCAAGGAACTAGCTCTATGAAAGAAACTAGAATAAATATTTTTACTAAAAATGATGAGTTGTTTAAAATGGAAAAAGATGAATCTATTTCTCAAATGTTTACTAGATTCACTATTATTATTAGCTCTCTTGGTGCTCTAAGAAAAATCTTTCCAAATGGTGAGTTGGTGAGCAAAATTCTTAGAAGTCTTCCTCAAGCATATAAAAGCAAGATGGTGGTCATTCAAGAAGCTAAGGATCTTAGCAAACTTCCTTTTAAAGAACTTATATGTTCTCTCATGACCTATGAAATTCTTATGAAGGAAGCAAATGAAGATGAAGGAGAGGAGAAAAAAAGGAAAGGAATTACTCTCAAAGCCACTATGCAAGAAAACATTGAGAAAGAAGAAGAATTTGCAGATAGGAAGCTTGAAGACATTGCCCCACTTACCAAAAGATACAAGAAGTATCTAAACTTCAAAAAGAAGACCGACGGTAATGACTTCCAAGAAAAGAAAATGAAGGATGACCAAATCACTTGCATTGAATGCAAGAAACCAGGTCACATGAAGAATGAATGTCCCTTGAGAAGAAATGAAAACAAAGGCAATGAAAGCCATATAGGATGATATTGAAAAAGAAGAATCCAAAGGAGAAGAACAAGAAGAAATTGCCAGCATGTGCTTCATGGCAATAGAAAATGAGCTAAGTTCTCTTGAACCTAAAAATGAGTTTAGTAAGAATGCTCTTAAAAAGGGAATTCTTAGTTTATCTAAAATGGTTGAAAAGTTTACAAAAGAAAAGGAGGTGAAATCATCTTATGATAGTTATGATAATTTTTCAAAAGAAAACACTTCCTTAAATGACAATATTTTAGACTTGACCAAAATTGTTCACAAATTTACAAATGGAAAGAAAAATTTTGATATGATGCTTGGCAGATCAAAATGTGTTTTTGACAAAGGAGGTATTGGGTACAAATCTTCTATAAAACAAAAATATCTCAAAAACTATTTTCTGAAAGTTAGTACTAGTGACACCAAACATACTCGCACTTATTGCAATCAAAATGGACATACTAGTTTCTCATGCTTTGTAAAGAAAAATGTATATTTTGGTAGAAAACTAGCTTAGGTATCAAAAGAATCTAGAACTAACTTTCAAGGACCCAAATTAGTATAGGCACCAAAAATTGAAGTTTGATTCTTATATAGAGATTCAAAAGAAGAAGAACTTTCGGTTTTTCGATAGTAGTTACTCCAAACATATGACCAATGACTGCTCTTTGCCCTCATCATTCACAAAAAGGAATGGAAGACATGTCACTTTTGGAGACAATGCTAAAGTCAAGATTTTGGTAGAGGTAATATTGGTTCTAGCTCTTCTCCTATTATTGAAAATATTTTACTTATTGATAGTCTTAAACACAACTTACTTAGTATAAGTCAACTTTGGAATAAGGGCTATCGTGTCATTTTTGAACATTCCAAATGCTTGATTGAGGATATTTGTTCAAAAGAAATTATTTTTAAATATGAAAGAAAGGATAATGTTTACACTATTGATATTGAAAAATATTTTAGTCAAGATAAATATTTTTCGGTATTAAAAGATGATTCTTGGCTTTGGCATAGAAGACTTGGACATACTAAA
Source organism: Parasponia andersonii (assembly GCA_002914805.1). Lineage (NCBI taxonomy): Eukaryota > Viridiplantae > Streptophyta > Magnoliopsida > Rosales > Cannabaceae > Trema > Trema andersonii. Next base: position 302,982 of record JXTB01000398.1, read on the forward strand.
CTTTCAAAGAAAAACCTCATAAATGGTTTACATAGTTTGCTTTTTAAAAATGACAAGGTTTGTGATGCATGTTAATTTGGAAAACAAGTCAAAAGTTCTTTTAAATTCAAAAATGACATTACTACTTCTAGACCTTTGTAACTACTTCACATGGATTTATTTAGACTATCAAGAGTAGGTAGTCTCAGTGAAAAATATTATGCTTTTGTGATGGTAGATGATTTTTCAAGAGTAACTTGAGTTCCATTCATTGCTCATAAAAACAATGTTCTAAACATACTTACCATTTTTTCGTAAGAAAGTGCAAAATGAAAAAAGCTACACCATGACATTTATTAGAAGTGATCATGGTGGTGAGTTTGAAAATGATAAAATAGAAGTATTTTGCTACAAAAGTAGTTTTGATCATAATTATTTGCTACAAAATAGAGTTATAGAAAAAAAGAATAGAACGTTACAAGAAATGGCATGAAATATGCTAACAGAAAATAGTTTGCCAAAATATTTTTAGGCCGAAGTGGTAAGTAGTGCTTGTCATATTATAAATAGAGTTATGAATTTTGAACAAGACAACTTATGAGCTTTGGAAAGGAAGAAAATCCAACATCGACTATTTTAAAGCTTTTGGTTGCAAATGTTTTATTTTAAATACCAAAGATAATTTGGGAAAATTTGATTCAAATCCGATTCTCATTTTTTCCTTGGATATTATACTACTAGTAAAGCTTATAAAGTTTTCAATAAAAGAACCTTGGTAGTAGAAGCATCAGTGCATGTCATTTTTGATGAGTCTAAAGCTCTGAATAAGGAGAGAAAATTAGATGATGATGATGTCTTTGGTGTGGAGCCAAGCACAAGTGAGCCAAGTACAAATGAAAAAACAAATGAAGGGAATGACATCCAACTAAAACAAGATCTTAAGGAAGAAAAGGAAAGTGAAAATGGTTACTCTTTTACTCTTCCTCAAGATTTAAAATTCATCTATACTCATCCTAAAGATAAAATTCAATGTCATCCTTTCCAAGGAGTCAAGACTAGAGAATCACTTATAAATATTCGTAATAACATTGCTTTTATCCATCAAATTAAACCAAAAAGTTTTAAAGATGTCGAAAATGATTAATCATAGATTTTAGCTATGCAAGAAGAATTAAATCAATTTGAAAGAAATAATGTATGGGAATTAGTTCCAAGACCAAGGAACCTATCAGTTATTAGACTAAGTAGGTCTTTAGAAATGAAGTAGATGAGCATGGGGTGATTATGAGAAATAAAGCTTGATTAGTGGCTCAAGATTTCAATCAAGTAGAAGGTATCGATTACGAAGAAATCTCCGCACTCGTAGCAAGATTAAAGTCCGTAAGAATTCTCTTAGAATTTGCATTTCATAAAGATTTCATTCTATATCAAATGGGTGTTAAGAGTGCATTTCTAAAATACATTTTAGAAGAAGTTTACATAGCCTAACCCCCCAGTTTTCAAAATCATAAGTATTTGGGTCATGTTTTCAAGTTGAAAAAGGCTCTTTATGGTTCAAAGCAAGCTCCTAGAGCTTGGTATGATAGATGAAGCAAATTTTTGAGCTCAAATGGTTTTACTTTGGGAAAAGCAGATACTACTCTTTTTATAAAAAGAAAAAAGAGAGAAATGATTTTAGTTCAAATCTATGTTGATGATATTATATTTGGTGCTACTAATGTCTCTCTGTGTGAAGAATTCTCTAATTGTATGCATGACGAGTTTGAAATGAGCATGATGGCAGAACTCAATTTCTTCCTTGGACTTCAAATCAAACAAAGTAAAAAGGACATTGTTATCAATCAATCCAAGTACATTAAGGATATGCTAAAGAAGTTTGACACAGAAAACTCCAAATCAATGAGAATGCCAATGAGATCTTCAATTGACTTGAGAAAGACAAAAATAGTAAAGCTATAGATATCACCAAATATTGAGGTATAATCAGCTCACATCTTTATGTAATAGCTAGTAGACCACATACAATATTCAGTATTTGTCTATGTGCTAGATTTCAATCCAATTCTAAGAAATCACATCTTAGGGTAGTAACACATATATTGAAATACTTGCATGGTACTATGAGCCTAGGATTATGGTATCCAAAAGGCACACATTTTAGAATTACTAGTTTTTCAGATACAGACTTTGCTAGTTCTCGAACCGACTTCAAGAGCACTGGTGCCACTAGTCATTTTCTTAGTTATTCACTTGTGTTATTGTTTAGCAAGAAACAAAATTCTGTTGCTCTTTCTACTACTGAAGCCAAATATATCTTTGTTGGTAGTTATTGCGCTCAAATTCTTTGGATGAAACAAACTCTTATGGATTTTGGAATTAATTATGATCATATACCTATTAAATGTGATAATACCAGTGCTATAAATTTGTCCAAAACTATTACAATCACGGGCTAAGCACATTGATATTAGACATTATTTCTTCGTGATCATATCTAAAATGGTGACACTGTACTTGAGTTTGTGTGTATGGAAAAACAACTAGCTGGTATTTTCACTAAACATCTCAACGAGGATCGTTTTTTCATGATTCGTAGAGAACTTAGTATGATTGATTATAATAAGCTTCATTAATGTTTTTCTTTGTTCAAATGATGTTTCTTTTGTCTTGTATGATTGCTAATTTGCTTTTTTGTTGATGTTTTTAACGCCAGATTGTTCATTTTCATCATTTAAAATTGTTTTTAACTAAAAAGCTGCTGAAATAGAGTTTTTAGCAGACCGAAAACATTTTCGGTCTACAAAAAAAAATCCTGAAAAGACAGTTCTCTCTAGAAGAGTCGATAGACTGAAACTGAGTGTTCGGTGTGCCAAAAATATGCAGTATATGTATATTTAAGGTATTTGATAGTCTTTCTTCATTATTTTTCATATTCTCTCAACCAAAATTTCCCTCTTTCTCACCCTAATATCTTCTCTTCTTGTTCTCACTCAATTTTCTCATCAAATCTTTCAATTATCTCCTAACCAGAGTTGATTTCATCTCTTTTTCACTCTAAATCCTTGATTTCAACACCTTTCTATATCAAAATTAGTTTTCTCACTCCATTAAACCCTAGAATCTAAAATTCTCTTATTTTTCAGTCATCTCTTGATTCTATGGCTCGTAGAAGAGAAAATCCAAGGTGTAATGGGAAGGAAATTCATCCTAAGGAACAAGAACAACACACCAAGACAAGGTTAGACACTTTTCTTTTAGAACCTGCCACTCTTATGACCAGGTATAAAGAAATCTTTTCCAAAAAGAGTATTATTTAGGGTAGAACATTCAATTTTAGGGATTTATCATATCTCAATTTCCTTGATTACATTAAGAATGTGGGATGGACTAAATTCTGCTCTATTAGGGAGGCAGGGTATCCTAGATTGGTTAGAGGTTTTTATGCCTGTGCTAATATTTCTAGGGATCATCATGCAATCTATGGTTTCCTTAAGGGAATTGCTTTCAAAGTTACAGAACAACTCTTAGCAGATAGCCTGAATGCTCCTATGGGTGGTTACAAATTTCCCAATACCAATACTTGGCCTATGATTAAAAATTTTGATCCTCAGCAAGCCTTGCTCTGTCTTTGTTCCCCTATGAGTTTCCAACCTAAGCCTCGTGTCACTGATCTAACTCTAGCGGCTAGGATTCTTTTTTAGTTTTAGAACATGATACCTAGAGTTAGTCATAAGGATACACCTACCTTTGGTGATATTTGTTTCATTGATTCTGTTCTTATTGGAAGAAGGCTAGATTTACCAATATTTATTCTTCATGAGATGATCAATGCTATAGTGAATAGGAGATCTTCTCTTCCTTATTGTTTCTTTCTCACTTGCATCTTCGAACACTTCAAAATTCCGACTATTGATGAGGCTGAACGCAAACCTTGGTCTATATATGTTGAGATCAACAATAAGACTTTCAGTCTTATGGGCTTCACTTTTATCAACAAGGCACGGGTGGCCAAGACAAGATAGGCATGTGACCAAGTTATAGGCACTCAACGAGAAGCTAGAGGTAGTGGTGCTAGAGCTACTAAAGGTCCTCCTGACGAGACTCATGCTGAGGAGGCTCCTACTCCACAAGAACGTACTCCTGCTCAATATCTTGACTTCAATGAAGCCTTCAACAATCTTTCTGAATGCCTCAACAATATCTAACTCCACATATAGCATCTTTATGACACCGAGCTTGAGCATTACCAGATTCTATCAATTGATGCAACTCCATCCGCCAAATGTCAAAAAGTCAGAATCTGATTATTTTAGATCAGCAGGATGAGATAATGCGGATAATGCAATCTTTCTTTTGGCATTTCCCTTCTCCATAGTTTTCTGTATTCTATGTTTGACACTTTTAGATCATTTTATCTTGGATATTTCTTGTAATATCCTTCTATTTACTCTTTATGGTTGCTTGTATGAACTACTTGTTTGTTTTATTACATTAGCTTTGCTACTCTTTCTTGTATTTGTTTTTTATCATATCAAAAGGGGGAGAAGATGTGTTATTTAATTTCATTTCAACTTGTATCTCTGAGCATTAAATTAACAAGTGGCATGAGCTAAATTATTCATGTTTTCATGAGCACTATATTCAAAATACGCACATCTTACAAGTTTAAGGGGGAGTCTTCATTCTCTTTATTAAAGCATTTTTTTAAGGGGAGCTTTCAAAGTCGGTAAGGATAATTTACTTAACTTATTGTTTTTACTCCTTACTTATTTTTAAATCAAATGTTTGTTATCATCAAAAAGGGGGAGATTTTTGAGTCAGCCTCTGTATCATCAATCATACTCTCATATTTTGAAGCTAACAAACAAATGACTGAAGACTAATGATTTACTTTAGTGTGTAGCAAATTAAATTAAAAGGATCACAAGACATTCAAGATGGATCATGGAAAAGAGCTTGAAAACAAAGTTCAAAATAACAAGACCTAGTCTCACAAAGGTTATATACTTAGTTCGTATATTTGAATATTTCTTTACACATTGCATGATCTTAATGGCTTAATTCTTTCATAAAATTATAACTTTTCAAAGCCAAACCATCAAAACTATTTATCTCAAATTAAAATATGAAATTATTTTTATACAAGCTTTTAAATTGATCTATGTAACACCCTCTAGTTTAACCATATTGTCATATACAGTCAAACTATGAAATATTATTCTTTCTTAAACATTATCTTTTGTTTTAAAAAAAAATGGGCAAAATTTGAACTTTCCTAAACTTTTGGACAAAAGCAACCGCATAGCATATCTTGTTAAAAGTGTCTTCACAAAATGTACAATCAAAAGAGGTTTTCATCAGTCTATTTTGTCATCAGCAGTAGTATTTACATTACACTAAAATATCTCGAAAAAAAATTGTTGCCCATATGTCAAGCACATCTACATCTGTATGATCATGGTGACAAAAGACAACCAGGCAACCAGCTAGTCGATACCAAAGCTGCCTCCTCATCTGCATTACAAGACTAAAATGAGCTAAAGCTCAATAAGTAAAAACTATATATGCTTATGAATGCTTTAAAATCTCATAAAGTTTCCATTGTACCATTTTCTTTCTTAAACATTTGAGTCCATGCATTTTCTTTAAAAATTATTCTTAGTTGGGCCCCTTAGCACATTGCTTATCCCGTAAGTTGATGGGCTGTGATAACATTGGGCGGAAACTCTAGCCAAGAGTAAAAATAAGGTGCAACCGTCATGTGAGGTTTTTGAAAACTCCTTACCTCATCAAAGAGACATCCCACATTACGCTAATATTGTCCCGCTTCAACGAGACACATCATAAGATCCGCAAATCCTGCTTCAAAGAGAGAGTCTATATCAACAGATTTACCTATCCAGCTCTGACACACTAACAATTGCCATTAAAACTTATCTTATAAAATTGATATAATGGTACTAACTTTCAAATACTCTTATAATAAAACTCTCCATTTGCATGCAAGACATGCCATGCACATGCCATTTCATAACTTTCAGGAATAAGTAAGTTTCACATAATTACATCTTTCATATAGTTCTTGTGATGCAGTTGTAAATCTTTACTTACCTCGTGTCCTGAATAGGAATTGATAGTGGAAAGAATCAATATCCTCTAGAGATTGGTGTGCTAATCACCTATCATAAATTACTATTATTCAAGATGCACATTTTACAAAAAGAATGCCTTAAGATACTTGAACAAGACCGAAATAACAACTTTCACCAAATCAGGAAACTTGATCTTAAAATGACCCGGAAGTATATAAATCACTTAAGGTACTTGGCAGTCAACAACTAGCATTGAAAAACTATTCAAAAGTATTAAAATATGAATGCTAGTTCATTAGCACATAATGGTCCAAAATGGGACATAATTTTGTAAAAACTACTCCATTTGCTCCCAAATGGTGCTATTTCATTTTAAAAATATTTGGACAGTACCTCCCCTATTTTTAGGACATTTTCATATGATTAAAATCATAGTTTTAGACATGCAATAATAATTAACAATCCAATTCCCACATATATACATCAATGAGGATCATTTGGAATAACCTAAGTGCACTTGTATTCCTTTCAATTTTCACAAAGTTTAAATGACTTTTATACTTATGTGCTATCACAACTAGCCATCAGATAAGTGTAATAAATAATAGAATCAGTAAAATATACACTATAAGTTTAAGAAATCAGATTATAAATATAGAAAACTTATTATACTACACATGAAAACACTTAAATCCATAAATAGCAAACTTTGGAACCTTAAGTTTAACTTTAATCCTCCACCTAAATTTTATATTTTCAGAAATATATAAGGGTTCCTAGGACCATTATTCATCAAATAATAGCTTTGATTTAGGAGCTGAAACAAAAGAATTTCACTACAAATTCAAACTCCCACTTAAACCTTACCTTGACTAGTTTGAGCTTTTGTTGGAGCTCTTGCTTTCTACCTCCACCAAACTGATTCTCAATGCTTAGAATCAGATTTTAGGACTCAAGAAGACCTGAAAGAACCATTATTTAAGTGGTAGCAAGTGAAGAATTGAAATTAAAGGACAAGACCTAGAAAGAAGAACTTAATAGAATTACCTTGACTAGTTTTGGTGTATCTTGCTTTCTAGGGCTCCAATTTGAGTTTCCAATTTAAGTTCTACCATTTGGAAACTCTTGGAAATGTTTGAGAGAAGTTGAGAGAAGTCAGAAAAAGCATTGGAGAGTTTCAGGTCGTGGCTGGAGAGAAAGGGAGAGCAAATGACTAGATTTGACACAAAATCAACACTTAATGGCTAAGAAAAGGTATATCTTAAATTCTAAGGGGTATTTTTGGTATTTTGCACATTACTTTCCATGTGTCCAGCTCTATAACATCCTTAGCATAGTCACCACATTGTTGGTCACTCCTATACACCCAAGTGTAGCCAAAGTTGGTGAATCCTACCTTAGAAAGTGAAAACACTTTGACTTATAATCCTATATGGCCAATCTTATTGTAATTTGGTGGAACCTAGCCCCTTAACCAATCATTAAACATAAAAAGAAAGTCAATTAGACTCCAATTACAATGCAAACATAGTATTAGCACTCAACTATTAGAATGTACAAAAATAACATTATGCGATTAAGCCTAATCTAAGCTAGCTTAGTGCAACTAAATATGAATTAGTGTCCCGAATGCCACCTCGTGCTTAGCTGGAGCTGACAAATAAAATGCTATAAATGAGTCCTAGACATTTAATCAAGCTTATTTGACATGTTAAACACACAATGAATTCGGCTCTGAAATGCATGAAATTACATTTTATCGAAAAACTACTATTTGACCAAATTATCAACAAGTATGATCTTAATGCATGTGCACATAGTATTGCATTCATAATTATATTTTTTGTTCTTTTAGCACAATGAGCTCTCTCTCTCTTAGAGTATTGAACCTTTACACTGCATTGGAATACTTCGACAATCATTAGTGTAATAACATATATGTAAATGCACATAACATAATGAATGAGCATGTTACTATGAAACTAGTATTAACAACTTCTAGATGCCTAATATACAATTAGAACATATTTATTATTAGCTTAATATGTATGTGAGAATCTTGGGCACCACAATCTATGAATTTCTATAGTTCCTATATTACATATTAAATCAATTTATAAAGTCATTTCTTCAAAATAATTGAAAGAGTCTTGAAATAAAATTGAAAATATGCTCCCGGATATAATCAGCAGACTGGCAGTGAGAATCGATGTACCAATTCCTCTGTTTTTGATGACTTTTTAAAATTCGACCATTACAACTTCACTTTCAATAGTTAGTATTTTCGGTTGACTAAAATGAACTTTCGATCTGCCGAAAATGATAAATTATCTGTCAAACGGTCTAAAACGGCTACTTTTCATTCTAGTTTATATATAGAAGCTTTTTTAATACTTGAAACAACTTTTGAACATTCCTACATTGCTTTAAACATACTTTCAAGATGTTCAAATAATCTTTTGTGAATAAAACTTTCAAATCCACTTTTTCACAAAAGAAAATTGAGCCAAACTAGATCAAATTTTGTGCTCTCATTTATTATCTCTACGCTTACCCTATACCATCTCTATTCTTATGAGAGATTCTAGTTGAGTGTATCAACAAATAAAAACCAAATTGTATTTATGAGGTGAGATTGATAGTAGATTCATAAACAATTTGGTTTAGGTGAGATTGGCATTGGAGTCAAAATAATCTGTATTAGGTGTGATAGAGCCAGATTCAAGGCTATTATAAAGGCATGAGTATACCTAAGAAGATAGCACTTATTGTGTAAAAGCAACAGTCAAGCCTACTCTCTTAATCTGATACTGGATAGCTCAAAGTAGGTTACCAAGTGCCGGGGACGTAGACAAACCGTTGTGTTTGTTGAACCTCGTGAAAATAGTATTTGCATTTCTCTTTCTCTATCTCTCTCATTTGTTTATCTTGAGCTTGTGCATGTAATTTAACTATTTTTACTTGCTATTGTTCTTATTTGTACAATTTACTTATTTGTCTAGAAAATCTTGCAAAAATTTTTAAAACCCAATTCACCCTTCCTCTTGAGTTAGCTAACCTTGGACTTACAGTAAGATCGTACATACTAATCAATAATACAAAAATATTAAATTCAATTCAAAACCAATTTATTCTGATGCTTTAATGGTGCATAATATTTAATACAACAAAAAAGAAATAAATGCACTAATAATACACAAAAAGAAGACAGAATAAAAACATAGCTACTACACAAAGAAAGACAAATGGGAAAAATATACAATAAATAAGAATAAAAAATACTCGCAGTACCTAAAATAGTCCTAGGTAAAAGTCCTTAAAACCTAGTTCAAAGAAGTAAAAATTATATAAGCAATAAGATAAGGGATTAAAGCACAACAAACATAGTCAAATAACAGAGGAATAAACTCAGGAAGTTTTGAAAGAGAAGTGAGATAAAGACAAGTGCATGGTATAAAATACAGTAAATAACTTCAGTATATATAATGAGACCACAATAAACAAAATATCAGAAGCACTTAAAAAAATAAGCTAGACACATGATAATCTAGGGAACCAATGCCCACTATAAATATATGTATTTAAATAAATGAGAAACTTACTGCAGACAAAACTCTTTTTTTTTTACTCTGTTGAGAATTTTCTTGTTCCTTTTTTTTCTCTTCCTATTCGAATAATAAGAAAATAGTAGTGAAGCATTAAATAACTAATCTTAGACCATAAATGCAAACAGATAGGTCATCTGAAGTAAAAATAAGAGTCATTATTATTAGCTAAAAAAATTGAAAATAGATAGCAAAAGTATCCACAAAAATAATTAAAAAAAATAACAAACTATTTCCACAATCTTTAATAATAATGAAGTATCCGTCAAATATTAAATATCTAGTGTCAAACCATAAACAAAAACATGCAGATCATCTAAACTAGAAAAATGGAGTTCATAATTATTGGCTAGAAAGAATCTGAAAAAGATTAGCAAAAATAATTTTAAAAAATAATATATCATCTCCGCAATCCTCTTAGATATTGCATGGATTTAGATGACAAATAAAAAGAGGAAGAAAACATCAAATCGGAAAGACCAAGGAATAGAGGAGAATCGGAATCTAAAGTCTCAAAGGCCATCAAAATGGATAAAAAGCCAAAAAGAATCCGTGTATCAAGACCAAGATAAAATGGCATCATCATTAAATCACCCAACTAACCAAAAAGCCCCTTTCTAATCCCTCCAGTAGTGCAAATATAAAAGAGGAAAATGGGAAAATCAATAAAAGGATCACGGTTTATTCTACAATGTTTCTTTCCTTAACTTAAGAGATATATTAACATAAACAAAATCCTAACTAAATAAGAATGCAAAATATAACAAATATTACACAAAACAATTATCAAATAGAGTTATCTGAGGCTGGATAACATACCAGAAAAAGGCAAAAGACAACGACATGACACGCCATAGTAGATCAAGAAGGGAAAGCAACAAAAGAATATCCCTCATCATCCAAGAGCAAACGGCGAACTAAACAAAGTACCATGAGAAAAAAACAATCAACCAACATAGGGTAATAAAGAAAAAAAAATATATAATGATAATAATAAAAAAAAACCAATGGTAGAGAAGACATATGAAGGCCACCAAAGAAACAAAATGAGAAGAACATATATCATAAAAAATCGAAATCAAAAGCAAAAGGCAAAGAAGAGAGATCTTGGTAAAGAGATAGGAAAACATGCAATACCAAGAAGAGAAAGAAAAATAATAGATCGAGAAGACCAAACAACAGAGAGAAGGAAAGAGAGAATATCAAATCGGGAAGACCAAAGGATAAAGGGGAACCGGAATCCAAAGACCCAAAGGCCATCATGTTGAGTCAGGCTTTGTATCATCAATCATACACTATTATTTTAAAGTTAACAAACATATAATTAAGAATTAATAATCTATTTGAGTATGTAATAAGTTAAAGTGAAAGGATCACAACACATTCAAGATAGATTATGAAAAAGAGCTTGAAGACAAAGATCAAGATAACAAGACCTATACTAGCAAAGGTTACATACTTAGTTCTTATACTTGAATATTTGTCTACACATTATATGATCTTTAATGACTCAAATTTTTCAGAAGATTGGAAATTTTCAAAGCAAAACTATCAAATCTATTTATTTCCAATTAAAATATAAAATTTATTTTATACAAGCATTTAAATTGATTTATGAATTTCTATAGTCTCTATATTATATTTTAAATCAATTCATAAAGTCACTTTTTGGAAACGATTGAAAAAGCCATGAACTAAAATTGAAAATATACCCTAGGGTAGAATCAGCAGACCTGTAGTGAGAATCAATTTACTGATTCCTCTATTTTTCGTTTTTAATGACTTTTTAAAAAGTATGACTGTTAGAACTGCACTTTTAACGATTAGTATTTTCAGTCTACCAAAAGTGAACTTTCGGTCTGTCGAAAATGACACATTGTCTGTCAAACGGTCTAAAATGGCTAGTTTTTATTCTAGTTTATAAATAGAAGCTTTTCTAACACTTGAGATCATCTTTGAACATTCTTACATTGTTTTATGCATACTTTCAAATTGTTCAAATCATCTTTTGTGAATCAAACTTTCGAAGTAACTTTTTCTCAAAAGTCAATTGAGTCAAACTAGATCATATCTTGTGTTTTCACTTATTCTTTCTAGGCTTATCTTGTATAAATTCTTTTCTTATGAGAGATTCTAGTTGAGTGTGTCAATAAACAAAAATCAAATTTTATTTATGAGGTGAGGTTGACACCAGATTCATAAATAACTCGGTTTAAGTGAGATTGGTACTGGAGTCTAAACAATCCATATTAGGCGTCATAGATCTTGAATCAAAGCTATTATAAAGGCATGAGTGTGCCTAAGAAGAAAGCACTTGTTGCGTAAAATGGACGATCAAGTCCATTCTCTTGATCCAATAGTGGATAGCTCATATAGGGCTGCCAAGCACTGGGGACATTAACAAACCATTGTGTTTGTTGAACCTTGTGAAAATAGTGTTTGCATTTCTCTATCCCTATATTCTTAAATTTATTTATCTTTTATGCATACAATTTGTCTCTTTTTACTTGTTGTAGTTTTTATTTGCTAAATTTACTTGTTTCCCAAGAAAAATTTGCAAAAATTTTTAAAACCCAATTCACCCCCTCTTTTTGGTTAGCTAATCTTGGACTTAAAATTGGTATCAGAGTTTGGTACTTAAATTTTTAAAACTTAACCATTTTTGAGATGACTAGCCCGAATAATTTTTCTTTTCAATACAAAGGGTTGTCTCCATCCAATCCACCATTTTATAATAGATGTGATTTTAACTATTGGAAAAGTCATATAGATACTTATCTTAGGTCCATTGATTATTATCTTTAGTATATTGTAACTAAAGGCTCTTTGAAAATTACAAAAGTGGTTGATAAGATATAGAAGAATATGATGAAAAAGAAAAAATAAACTTCACCAAAAAATGGTAAAGCTAGAAATATTCTTATGTGTGGTTTAGATAGGAATGTTTACAATAATGTTGAGAAAGCTAGAGATGCTCATGAATTTTGGAACATATTATAAGTCTCTTATCAAGGAACAAGCTTTACAAAAGAAACTAGAATAAATAATTTTACTAGAAACTACGAGTATTTCAAAATAAAAAAAGATGAATCTATTTCTCAACTGTTTACTAGATTCACTACTATTATTAACTCTTCTAGTGTTCTAGGAAAAATATTTCCTAATGGTGAGTTGGTGAGTAAGATTCTTCGAAGCCTTCCTTAAGCATATAGAAGTAAGGTGCTAGCTATTTAAGAAGGTAAGGATCTTAGCAAACTTCCTCATGAAGAACTTATAGGTTCCCTTATGACCCATGAAATTCTTATGAAGGAAATAAATGAAGAAGGAGGAGAGGAGAAGAAAAAGAAAGGAATAGCACTCAAAGTTGCCATGAAAGAAAACATTGAATAAGAAGAAGAATTTGCGGATAGTGAGCTTGAAGACATTGCCCTACTTACCAAAAGGTGTAAGAAGTACCTAAACTTCAAAAAGAAGAAATTCAAGAAAAACACTAAAGGCAATGACTTCCGAGAAAAAAAAATGAAGGATGACCAAATCACTTGCTTTGAATACAAGAAACTGGGTCACATGAAGAATGAGTGTCCCTTGAGAAGAAAAAAGAAGAAGAAAGCAATGAAGGCCACATGGGATGATAGTAAAGAAGAAGAATTCAAAGGAGAAGAACAAGAAGAAATTACCAACACATGCTTTATGGTAATAGAAAATGAGGTAAACTCACTCGAACCTAAAATTCAATTTAATGATAGTAATACAAGTAGTGAGTTTAGTGAAAACGATAGTGATTGTTATTTATCATATGAAAATTTATTAAGTGATTTCAATGATTTACACAAAAACTATGAAAAACTCATTTTCAAAAACAATGTTCTCAAAAAAGAAATTCTTAGTTTGTCTAAAAAGGTTGAAGAGTTTACAAAAGGAAAGGAAGTAAAATTATGTTGTAGTAGTTGTGATATTTTGTCTAAAGAAAACATTCTTTAAATGATAAGATTATAGACTTGACCAAAATTTTCCACAAATTTACAAAGTATAGGTAACATTGGTTCCACCTCTTCTCCTATTGTAAAAAATGCTTTACTTGTTGATAGCCTCAAGCACAACTTGTTTAGTATAAGTCAACTTTGTGATAAGGGTTATCAAGAAATTTTTGAGGCTTCCAAATGCTTGATTGAGGATACTTGTTCAAAAGAAATTATTTTTATAAATGAAAGAAAAGATAATGTTTATACTACTGATATTGAAAAATATTTTAGTCAAGATAAATGTTTTTCAGTTTTAAATGATGATTCTCAGTATTGGCATAGAAGACTTGGATATGCTAGCAAGAATACTATCTCTAAGAAAAACCTTATTAGTGGTTTACCTAGTTTATCTTTTAAAAAAGACAAGGTTTGTGATGTGTGTCAATTTGGAAAATAAGTGAAAAGCTCTTTTAAATCAAAGAATATCATTACTACTTCTAGACTTTTACAACTACTTGTTGTTGATTTTACAATAGCTACGCAAGTGCACATGCCAAAACAAGTAATATAGTAATGAGTGAGTATCGTCTCCACAGGGATTGATTACCAAAATTATTTGTAAAATTTAAATGTCAAACAAGCTAGTTTAACGAATGAGAAATAGAGATTTGTAATAAAATAGCAACAATTTAAAGATGCAAGCAGAAAAGTAAATATTAAGCAGAAAATAATGAGATCTAATCAAGTGATTGTGAATCAGTGGTGTGGATATGCTGGGATTATTGAATCCTCCTTGGTTGCAAATCTGGGTTTAATTGCTGCAGCAACGCCTGTGGCAAAAATCACTCCAGTAACTGAAAATTCAATCTGTACATATTAATCTTCCGAATTCAATATGTTTAAAGTTCTTTTAAACCAGATTTGACATATTCCTATGCTAACCCAGTTCTCAAAACATCATTTATAGTATCAATTCTCAATGGGTTTGCATGGTAACAATATATTACTATACCATTACTAATTCAAAGATCTACTAAGAGATGATTGAATCATGCATCAGTCAAGCTAAGTCCAACTAAGATTAACCTTTCCAAAATTAATCCTAATTTATTTATCCTAAATATTGATGGCCAAGCAACAAAAGGAAATAATAGTGAAGCACACTTGAACGAACTAGAGGAAAATACCATAAACATTTAAAACAACTTTAAACATCATTACAACCTCAGATTCATCATAATCCCAGCTAAGGGAACTTAGCTCATGGTCTGAAATGTAAAAATCAGCAACCTAAAATGCTCCATAGATTACAGAAAGTTCAAGAAAAGGAAAAGAAATTAAATACAAAGAAGATTAAAAGAGATAAAGAAAGTGCTAGCTGGATGATGGTGGTTTTAACTCCTTGCTGCTGCCAGTACTTCTCCTTCTTCTTCCGATTCTTCCCTGTACTCTTTTTTCTTTCCTTTTTCGTATATCACGTTGTTCAGCCGCCTCCCCTTTTTCTTCTTTCTTTCCTTTTTTCTTTTATATTAGGGTCAATGAGGTACCCTAGCACAGGTGTCAGCCAAATAGAGGGGTAAGAACCACTTTTCTTCATTTCTTTTTAGCTGGTATTTACTGTTGGCTGTCAGCACTAGCTGTTCAAAATAAATACCAGCTGGAAATTGACTCTGCTGTTCAGTGTTGCTCTAGCGTGTTGCTGCAGCAAAGTTGCTTCCAGCTTTCACTTAAGTTCAGCTTTCCTTCTAGGCTACTGCCATTTAATCTCTGCAGGGCTTAAGACCAGATTTCAGTAATTCTAATAAAAATCAAGGGAAATAAGCTAGATATTAACTAGATTAGATCTTAAATATCAGCAACGCCAAAAACTAAAATAAAGTAAAGAAAGGCACCTAAACTATAAAATTTATTATTCTAAAGCAACTAAACTAAGACTAAAAACACACAAGATAACTCTATTTTCATAGAGTTATCACTACTTCACATGGATTTATTTGGACCACCAAGAGAGGCTAGTCTTGGTGGAAAATACTACGCTTTTGTGATAGTAGATGATTTTTCAAGATTAATTTGGGTTCTATTCATTGCTCATAAAAACGATGTTCTAAACGTACTTACTATTTTTTGTAAGAAAATGCAAAATGAAAAAGGCTACACCATCACATCTATTAGAAATGATCATAGTGATGTGTTTCAAAATGATGAAATGGAAGCATTTTGCTACAAAAATAGTTTTGATCATAATTTTTCTACTCCTTGAACTCCATAACAAAATAGAGTTGTAGAAAGAATGAATAGAACCTTACTAAAAATAGCACGAAGTATGCTAAATGAAAATGGTTTGTCAAAATATTTTTGGGCTGAAATGGTAAGTGGCACTTATCATATTGTAAATAGAGTTATGATAAGGCCAATTTTGAACAAGATATCTTATAAGCTTTGGAAAGGTAGAGAACCCAACATTAGCTTTTTTAATGTTTTTGGTTGCAAATGTTTTATTTTGAATACTAAAGATAACTTCAGAAAATTTGATAGAAAATCCAATATTTGTATTTTCATTAGATATTCCACTACTAGTAAGGCTTATAGACGTTTCAATAAAAGAATATTGGTAATAGAACCAAGTTTGAATGAGCCAAATGCAAATGAGAAGTCAAATGAAGAGAAAGGCACTCAACTACTACAATAAGATCTTAAGGAAGAAAAAGAAAGCGACAATGGTAACATTCTCTCTCTTTTCCTGAAGATTTAAAATTAAAATATACTCGTCCTAAAGACCAAATTGTAGGTGATCCTTTATAGGATATCAAGACTAGAGCATCACTTAGAAATATTTACAATAACATGGCTTTTATCTCTCAGATCAAACCAAAAATTCTTAAAAAGGCCGAAAATAATGAATCATGGATTTTAGCAATACAAGAAGAACTATATTATTTTGAAAGTAGTGATGTGTTGGAATTAGTTCCAAAACTGAAAGACCAATCGATTCTTGGGACTAAATGGGTCTTTAGAAGTAAAGTAGATAAGTATGGAGTGATTGTGAGAAAGAAAGCTAGATTAGTGGCTCAACGTTTCAATCAAGAAGAAGATATCGATTATGAAGAAACCTTTGCACCCATAGCAAGATTAGATTCCATAAGGATACTCTTAGCATATGCATGTCATAAAGATTTCATTCTATATCAAATAGATGTTAAGAGTGCATTTCTAAACGGATATATTTTAGAAGAAGTATAGTAGCCCAATCCCCCCGTTTTCAAAATTATAAGTATCCGAATCATGTTTTTAAATTAAAAAATGCTCTCTATAGTTTAAAGCAAGCTCCTAGAGCTTGGTATGACAGATTGAGTAAATTTTTTATTTTAAATGATTTGACTATAAGAAAAGCGGATACTACTCTTTTTATAAAAAGAAGAAAGGAAGAAATGATTTTAGTTCAAATTTATGTTGATGATATTATTTTTTGTGCCACTAATGTTTCTCTTTCTGAAGAATTTTCAAAATATATGCATGATAAGTTTGAAATGAGTATTATGGGAGAACTCAATTTCTTCCTCAGACTTCAAATAAAACAAGTAAAGAAGGCATTTACATCAACTAATCCAAGTGCATCAAGGATATTCTTAAAAAGTTTGATATAGAAAACTCAACATCAATGAAAAAACCTATGAGCTCTACAATCAAGCTTGAGAAACACAAAAAGGTATTACAGTGGATATTACTAAATATTGAGGTACGATCGGCTCACTTTTTTACTTAGCAACTAGTGGACTGGATATAATGTTTAGTGTTTGTCTATGTGCTAGATTTTAATCCAATCCTAAGGAATCACACCTTTGTACAGTAAAATGTATATTGAAATATTTTCATGGCACTATAGATCCAGGATTATGGTATCCAAAAGATACACACTTTAACATTATAAGTTTTTCGGATGTGGACTATGCTAGTTGTCAAACTAACTGCATGAGCACTAGTGGTACTTGTCATTTTCATGGTTATTAACTTGTGTCTTAATTTAGTAAGAAACAAAATTCTATTGCTCTTTCTACTACTGAAGTTGACTATATCTCTAATAATAGTTGTTGTGCTCAAATTCTTTGGATGAAACAAACTCTCATAGATTTTGGAATGCATCATGAACGTGTACCTATTACATGTGATAATACTAGTTCTATTAATTTGTCCAAAAATCTGATTTTATATTCATGAGATAAGCATATTGATATTAGACATCATTTTCATCGTGATCATATGCAAAAAAAGTGACATTGTACTTGAGTTTGTTTACACAGAAAAATAACTAGCTCATATCCTCACTAAACCTTTCAACAAGGATCGTTTTTGCATAATTTGTAGAGAACTTGGCATGACCAATCACAATAAGTTTCATTGATGTTTCTTTTCATTTAAATATTGCTTATCTTTTTTTTAATGTTTGCCAAATTACTACTTTGTTGATTTTTTAATGTTAGTTTGATCAATTCGGTGTTTAAAAAAAAAGAAAAAAAATTATTTTGAATTGATTATCTGCTAAAATAGAGATTTCAAAAGACCAAAAAATCTTTCAATCTACTAAAAAACTGTCCTAGAAAGATAGTTTTCTCTAGAAGGATAAGTCATTTTGATGTTTTTTCTCATTATTTTTCACATTCTCTCAACCAATACCTCTCTCTCTCATACTCCATTTTCATCTCCTCTCATTCTCACTCAATTTTCTCACTAAATCTCTTAATTTTCACCCAACGAGATTTCATCTCATTGCTTTTTTACTCGCAATTCCTGTTTTTCAACACTATTTTGCATCAAAAATCTGATTTCTCTTTCTTCTAAACCCTAGAATTCCAAAAATTCCTTTTGTTTAAGTCTCTTAACCAAATGGCTCCTAGAAGGGAAACCCAAGGTGAAAAGGGCAGGAAATTTTCCTTGAGAAATAAGAACAACACACTAAGGCATAGTTAGACACTCTTCTTCTTGAATCTCCTACCCTCATGACCGGGAATAAAGAAATCTTTTCCAAAAAGACTATCATTTGGGGTAGAATATTCAACTTTAGGGATTTATCATATGTCAATTTTCTTAATTATATTGAAAGTATAGAATGGACTGAATTCTACTCCATTATGGAAATAGGGTATCCTAGACTAGTTAGAGGTTTCTATGCTAGTGCAAGCATCTCTAGGGGACAACATGCTATCTTTGGTTCCCTTAAGAGCATAAATTTTTCCATTACTAAACAGCTCCTTACTGATATCCTAGACCTTCCTATAGGTGGTTACAAATTTCCCATTACCAACACTGTAACCCCCTGGAAATCTCTAGGCTTGCAACTTTAATAGAATTTTTATTAATAGACTTAATGTCGAATTTTAATAAGTTTATGTTCGCAAATCCTTGAAATTATGTGTATAGTATTATTTTAATGTTAAATTTTATTATGTGAGAAAACTATAGTTATTGCTTGTTTTAACTTTGAAATTCTAAGTTAGTTTTCCTTAATAATAAATTAATTCTGCAAAAATTATATTATGTACATTAGTGTAACCTAATTAAGAATGTAGCATATTTATGTCACATTAAAATTTCTTACATTTTATAACCTAAAGTTAATGGTTTCACCAAAATAGTAAAAGATAAGATAATAGAGTAGGAAAAGAAGACATATTGATAAAATTATTAATAATGGTGCTAGGATTATTAGATAGAATGTGAAAGTGTGTATTACTGAATATCTCCTGTGGATGGTCTATAAATAGATCGTTCATTTGGCAACTAGAAATCCATACTTAACCTTCTAACTACTTAGCCAAAACTATCTTTATTTTTCCAATTATCTTTTCTCAAAAAAAAAAAAACTATTTCTTCTTCACTTTCTTCCAAATCCACAAGAGCTATAATATTTTACTCATCTTTCTTACTTTATAATAAAGATTCTAAAAATTAAGAATTGTAATCAAGAGAAGAGAGCACCTAGTTTTGTGGTCAAGACGTAAGGAAGAAGAAGGAAAGATTTTGGAAGGTAGGTTGCACAAACATATTTTAGTTTATTAAGATTTTTTTTTAGCTCTAAAATTATAAGCTTAGAAGGTAAATATTCCCTCACCTTACTTGTTATGTATTTAAATAGATTCTATAAAAGAATAAATAGGTGATAATATATTTGATCTACTTTAGATGTTATATAATTTATATTACGTTTAGACTTATTTTGTTAATTTTTTAAGCCTCTAAATATGAATATTTCATAATAATAAAGGCTAAATAATAATAATAGTAAAATTAAAATGATTAAACACAATAGTGAAGGAGTTTTAAGTATAAGACCCTAAAATAAAATTTACATGAAAATGAATCAAACTTAATGATTTAGACTTAGATCCTTAAAAATAGATTTTTACCTATTAAAAATAATTTTTAAAAATTAAAAATATTTGCTCAAAAGTTGAAAAGACTAAAATGCCAAAAGTGTAATTTTGATAAAACATGGGTCGATTATGTAAAAGAGTTATTTCAGGCAGTTTTAAGACTATATTAAAGTGTAAAAAGAAATAAAAGAAGAATTTTTAACAAAAAGATAAGCTATAACTCAATATTTATCATTGAAAGGTGTAAATGTTAGAAATATTAAGATTATGGGCAAAAATATAAATTATAAAACTTGAAATTTTAGGTTGAAAATTTGGTACAAGAATAAATAAAAAACTTTATTTTAGATTTGTAATTAGGATAAGAAAAAATTTACTTAAGTTTAAGACATGAAATCAATTATAGTAAATAAATGATGTATGCCTCTAATTATATTTAGCTTAAGTCTAGTTATAAGCCTAAAAAATGTTATTAATGCGTAATAATATTTAGCCCAGGTATGATTTCAGATTTTAAATCTATATAGCTATTAATGTGTTTGACTCACTTATCATATTATTACCCTTAATTACAAATAAAATAATTAATCAAGAATAATTCAAAGTAATTGATGAAAAGAAATATAATTATGGAAACTTGACTGAATTAGGATGATATTAATCAAATCAACTACCAAATTATTGATAGATTAAAATGTTCACCATGATAGGTTAAGGAGAATTAAATCTCATCCATCTAAGTTGAAAGTATAAATTAGTCAATGAATATAACTGACATTGTTTATCAATATGAAGTTTTATGTTTGATCAAGACTGAGCCTTAGTTGTCTTAAACTCATTAATTAATTAGAAGTTTAAAAAAAAGTATAAGTCTACTTTAAATTACTCTAACAAATAGAGTATGCATACCTCAGAGAAAAATTTCGATCTAGACGTACGTTATTAACAAGTAGAACGAGGACAATCATATCACGAGGTAAGTACAATTTCACCTATGGCAGCGATGGTTTGAAAATCTTTCATGTTTGCAATATGATATGTTTGAAATTATTTCATATGTTAACTTGCTTTTATTTTATTATTGTATAGTCTATGTATAATGTATGCTAATAAAAATATATTTCCTATGCTATAAAAATGATGTATTCTTACTTTACAATGGAATCATTTAAAAATACTTTAGCATACTTTAACCAAAAAAATGCTATGATAATAGAATATAAGTTTGGGTTTGTTGTTGAAGTGTACCCACTCATGTTAAGAGAAGACTAAATAAAATAAAGAATTTAAAAGTGTCGTACCAACCTCTACTAGGTGGGGATATCCAAGAGAAAATAAGACCGACCTCCCCTAAGTGAGGATTCCTGATGAAAAGTATGTTAAAATTATGACCATGTGTGTTTTCAGTTGGATCGCTCTCCTAGTTCCCCATTCGGTAGTGCATACTCGGTACGTACACCAGGACCCATAAGAAAGATAAAGACTTTGTAATAAAGAATGAGATAAAATAATGTTAAAATATCTTATAATAAAACATAAAGTAATGATTTCATATAACAATATAGCCGGACTTTCATAAAAAATTATTTGTTTATAAATAAAATGTGTTGTGGGAATTACATTGTACTTGCTGAGCAAAAGCTAACGTTTTATGTGTATCCATGCTATAGGTACCAAAGGAAAGAAACGTTTAATTTGATTGATAGGTTGGCTGGAATCAAGGCGAGGAAGAATGTGAGGCACAAGTAATGGAATACCACTATTAAAATTACTTCCCCAAGTGTTCTTATTATGAGACAAATGATTTCAATTATGTAAGCTTGATGTTATTTGAAAAACGTACTTATAACTTGGAACTTTATTTCATAATACATAGTTTTATTAAATTACACTTGAAAAAGTATTTCAATTGAATAGAATTTAAACGAATGTTTTTCAAAAGATCTAAAAGAGAAAATATTTTGATTTAAATAAATGCAAAATACCAAGGGTTCTGTAAAAAAGACCTAAACTATCTAAGGAGAGCTTGAGACTTAAGTGATTCGTATATGACTCCTTCCTCACCTAGGAGCATTTTATGGTAGCGCATTATTTAAATCACCCTAATAAAAATTTTATAAACAAATTTAAATAAAGGTTACTTAACCATGGAGAAGTATATTACTTGTTTTCAAAATTATCAAATTAAGTAACTAGTTAATTATGAATATAAAACTCTTAAAAAGAAATAAAAGTAAAAAAAAATTGTCATGAATTTTCAGCGTCTAAATTTCTATTTTTAAATAAGTAAGCTAAAAATATAAGTAGTTAACGGTCCAAAAAGTTTGGTCGTTACAAAAACTTGGCCTATGATCGAGGATTTTGATTCTCAACAAGTCCTGCTCCATGTCTATTCTCCTGATAGTTTTTAACCTAAGCCTCGTATCACTAATCTTACTCTAGAGGCTAGGATTCCCTTTCATAGGATTCCCTTTCAATTTATGTCTAAGAACATGATCCCTAGAGCTGGTCATAGGGATGCACCCTCCTCTGGTGATATCTATTTCGTTGACTCCATTCTCCTTAGAAGAAGGTTAGATTTACCAATCTTTATTGTTCATGAGATCATCAATGTTATAGAGAGTAGGAGATCTTCTCTTCCTTATGGTTTTCTTCTCACTCACATCTTCTAACACTTCAACATCCTGACCATTGATGAGGCTGAATGCAAACCTTGGTCTATAGATATGGAGATCAAGAACAAGACTTTCAGTCTTATGGTTTTCACTTTTATCAATAATACATGGGTGGCCAAGACCAGACAGGCACATGAGCAAGATGTAGGTGCTCAACAAGAAGTAGGAGGTAGTAGAGCTACTGAAGGTGCTGAGGAGACTCATATTGAGGAGGCTCCTACTCAATCTTTCGAGTTTGCTCAGGCCTTCCACAATCTTTCTGAATGCCTCGACAATATCCAACTTGGCATTTAACATTTGCATGACATTGAACTGGAATACTAGCAAATTATATTAGCAATGTCAATTCTGTCTGACAACAACAACAACGTCAATTTTAGAATACCTAAAATCAATAGGACGAGATGATGAGAATGATGCAGCCTTACTTTGAGTGTTTCCCTCCTCCTTAGTTATCTTTTTTTGTCTTTTGTGGATTGTTGGTTATTTTTTTTTTTTTGTATAAACTCTCTGCTTATGTTCTATGATTACTTGTATGAACTTCTTATCTACTTTATAATGGATGTTATGTTTGCTTTACTATTCTCTCTTATGCATTATTTTGATGATATCAAAAGGGGGAGAATATGGGTAATTTAAATCTTTTCTCAACTGTTATCCATGAGTATTTCAATTTTTAATTAAGAAGTGGTATAAGCTAGATTATTTCAATTAATTTTTATGAGCTACATATTCAAAATATGCATTTTTTACAAGTTAAGGGGGAATTTTTACTTTACAAGTCGGTAAGGATGCTTATCTCTACTTATTTTTAATTCCCTACTTTTTTTAAATCAAATGTTTGTCATCATCAAAAAGCAGGAGATTGTTAAGTCATACTTTGTATCACCAATCATACACTCTTATTTTGAAGCTAACAAACATATGATTAAGAACTAATAATCTACTTGAGTGTGTAGCAAGTTAAATTGAAAGGATCACAAGACATTTAAGATGGATTACAGAAAAAAGTTTGAAGACAAAGATCCAGATAAGAAGACCTAGAGTAGCAAAGATTATATACTTAGTTCTTAAATTTGAATACTTGTCTATATATCATATGAGCTTTAATGGCTCAAATTTTTCATAATATTAGAAATTTTCAAAACAAAACTGTCAAATCTATTTATTTCTATTTAAAATATAAAATTTATTTAATACAAATTTTTAAATTGATTTATGAATTTCTATTATCTCTATATTACATATTAAATCAATTTATAAAGTCACTTTTTGGAAACGATTGAAAAAGTCTTAAAATAAAATTAAAAATATAATCTCGGGTAGAATCAGCAGACTGGCAGTGAGAATCGGTCTACTGATTCCTCTATTTTCTGTTTTAACGACTTTTTAAAAAATCAACCATTAGAATCGCACTTTCAGTAGCGGCTAGTACGTTCGATCTACTGAAAGTTTACCGAAAATGACAGATTGTCTGTCAAACAGTCTAAAACGGCTAGTTTTCATTCTAGTCTATAAATAGATACTTTTCTAACACTTGAGATAATCTTTGTACATTCTTACATCGCTTCATACATACTTTCAAATTGTTCAAATTATCTTTTGTGAATCAAACTTTCAAATTTACTTTTTCACAAAAGTTAATTAAGCCAAATTAGATCATATCTCTTGTTTTCACTTATTCTCTCTAGGCTTGTATCAATTCTTTTCTAATGAAAAATTCTAATTGAGTGTATCAACAAACAAAAATCAAATTGTATTTGTGAGGTGAGGTTGATACCGGATTCAAAATAACCCAATTTTGGTGAGATTAGTACAGGAATCTAAAGAATTCATGTTAGGCGTGATAGAGGCAGATTCAAAGCTATTGTAAATGCTGATTATGCCTAAGAAGAAAGCACTTATTGTGTAAAAGGGAAGGTCATGTCCATTCTCTTAATCCGATAGTGGATAGCTCAAAGCGGTTTACCAAGAACAAGGGAGGAAGATAAACTGCCATGTTTGTTGAACCTCGTAAAAATAGTGTTTGTATTTCTCTATCTCTATCTTCTTAAATTTATTTATCTTGAGTATATGCATACAACTTATTTATTTTTATTTATTGTAGTTTTTACTTATTAAATCTACTTGTCCAAGAAAAATTTACAAAAATTTTTAAAACTCAATTCACTCTCCCTCTTAAGTTAGCTAACCTAGACTTACACATCAAAACGACAAAAAAGCCAGAAAGCATCTTTGTATCAAGACCCAAATCCAAGGGCATCATCGTCAAATCACGAAAACGACCAAAAACCTCGGTCCAATTCCTCCTGGAGAGCAAATATAAGAGGGCAAAATAGAAAAATCAAGGAAAAGAATTACTGTTGATTCTACATTGTTTCTCTCCCAACTTTAAATATATATAATAATAATATCTTCGCCCTCTCTATTTTTTCCACCGTTCTGGATGTCTTTACCGGACCCAAAAATTCCGACTTGAATACTTTTGAAAAGTTCATTATGCCCAAAAGCGTAAGTAGTCACCACATACGTAGTCCGGTATTTTACACCATTTTAATATATATGACATTCATGTAGCAATAGGAATGACTAGAAAAACTTATTCACTTGTCAAATTAGTCGTATTCAAATGCTGTTGAATAAGAATATTAGTTTCGAATATTGGATTTACTGTGTGTTTAATAAACACGCAAGTTTGAATGTACAACAAAAAAAAAAAAAAAGCAGAAGTTTTAAGTGAAGTGCATGAAACGACATGGATCATTAATGCTCTTTCTCTCTTTTACTTTTTACAATAAAAAAATGTGCATGCTAAATTTTTATTGGCCAAATTGATACCTATGCATAGGTTAAAAAAAAATACCTACTGGATATATATAGAGCACTAATTCAATAGACTTTTTTTTATCGATTCATAAGTATTATTTTGTCCAATTAAAATTTATTACACACATGTTTATGATAAAAATTAGAGAGAAAAAAATGTTAAATAATAAATACTTATTTTTATTAATTATTTTCCTAACTACCTAAATTCCAATCACTGAAAAAAAAAATATAAATAACTAAAAAAACATATATATTAGATTGGGACTTTTATATATAAATTAGATTTGGGTTGAAACCTATATATAATATATAGTTTGACGTACCGCTCAAACATATTTTATTTTACAAATGTTTTTATGTTTCCCGGAGCACTAGTATGGGGAAAGAAAAAAGATAAGTAAAGAAAAGTTGAAAGAAAACTTTTTCTCTCTGTCCCATTTAATTTAATTTGTAGTACTCCTTGAACGTCCAGATTATTAGTTATTAGTTGTTTTGAAATTCATGCAAATTAAATTACACTTGATCGCGCGTTATTCTTTCAAGCCATTTTGGGGGTGCATGCGTATATGGACTCTCAACTGATCTCTGACCTCTCAATTGTATGTTTAGCAATGTTCAATTTGTATTCTTGTTCATTGATCTGCATATTCTTCCATGTTGTAAATATTTCCTTTCTGTCTTCTCTGTTCTATTCTCCTATATAAGTCATACTCATGAGAACACTTGTACCCAGGAGAGCTAAGGGTAGATGCTGCTGAAGTTTCTGCTTGGAACGATAGGAAGGATTGGTGTAACTCGATACTTAAAGAATTATCCTCAATAAGATAAGGTCTTACTATTTAGATCTTGAATGAAAAGTTAGATTCAGAAAATACTTGAAAATCGTACCTAATTACCTTATTCATTTATGTCAATTTTGAAGGAAACATTAAAATATGTATGAAAAGTAATCTACATTCCCACATTTAGTATAATGGCACGGAACAACTAACAGAGGTTGTACAATAGTAGGATCTTTGCATATTATGAAATAGAATGAATAAAACAATAATTCTTGAGTGATTAGCATAATACCAGAGATTAAACAAAATGATGCTATTCTCTCATGATCAAATCTAAAAACATGATGAACACAATTCATGAGTGTACATAACTACTAAAATACCTTTAAAAGACAGAACAAGACGAGTAAAGACGACAGTTTTCAGCAAAATTGTCGCCTAAAAAAATACAGGCGATGATAGTTGTTTTTAAACGACAACAGATCACAGGTCTTTCAAAAAGTTGTGATCTATTCTTTCCCTTTTTTTTTTTTCATTTTCTTAAAAAAGTTCCTTAGCACGAATTATGTGAAGCACACGCTTTACTTATAATTTTCTGAGAATAGACGACAAGTATATAATATCTGTCATCTATACCACTCATCATTTAGGGCTTGAAACCAGGCCCTAAGGGCTTGAAATTTGGGTTTTATTTATCTTTTCAATTTGGATTGGTCGATTGAAGCTTATGCATATTAGGTGTTTGATAAAATGCCTATAAGAATGTTAATAGAGTAAAATCATTTTTTTGGATATATATTTGATACAAGTAATAATACTTTAGTTATTAAAATGTTATTAAAATTATAAAACTTAATATGTAGATGTTGAAATTAAAAATTTCAAACTTATAGGATAATGAAATCATAGCTCATGTTCATTTTTCCTAAACTTTTAAAGATAAAGTATATTAGAAATTAGTTCATTTTTCAACTATTCCTCATAACTTAAGTTTCATGCATCTTTGTGAAGAAGCTTGGTCATTTCAAGCCTAATTTTATATAGGACATGTTGTGAAGACCATGTGTTTGACAAAATACTTAAGAGAATATGAATAGAGTAAAATCAATATTTGGTATATGTTTGAACCAAATTAATGATACTTATTTAAGCATAAGTATTATCAAATTGTTTATATAATTTTTTTATTTGTTTCATGATAAATAATCATGCTCATATTAAATTTGGCAAGTAGACATTGATTTTAGTATGAAAATTGGTTGGGCATATATTTGTAGTAAAAAGAAATATCATTTTAGATACAAATGATGCATGTAGTTTATGTGTTCGATTAAGTAACGTATTGTTGATAAAAGAGTAAAATAATTATTTGGTATATATTTTTTGTACCTTTTTTATTATGCTAGCTATGTATATGTTTATAGAGTAAAATAATTATTTTAGTATATATTTTTTTTATATCTTTTTTATTAAACTTAGTCATTTGAAATTTAAGTTTGAGGAAGACATGATATGCATACAACATGTTTGATAAAATGCCTAGAAGAATATTAATATAATGTGTTTGAGTTAAAAGTATGATTATAAGAGCTTAGTTTTGATTAGGCCATATATATTCCAAATTTTTTATCATATGAGAGAATAAGGGAGAGAACATATTCCAAACTTTTAATTAAGTTAATGAAAAACTGCACTTATGCTCATCCTTTTTTTAAGAAAAACCAAATGCTCATTGACATAAAGAATTTGTAAATAGTTTTTTTTTTAGAGCTATTTAGTGTATTTTTCAAGAATCTCCACTCTAAAAAGCATACCTTTAGGCTTCTATGATTAAGAGTTGAATCACAATAAGCAATATCATCTATTCCTTAATGGGTAATCGATATTTTAAATTTGTTATGATTAAGTATTTAATTAGTATTATAACTTTAAATTATTGGATGATTTGAATTGGAAATTATATTGTGGATGTGCTTTGAAAAATATTTTCGAGTCTATTGCCATTTTATTTGAATCACGGAAATTGGCAATCCCTAGAAAAAAAAAAAAAGCAAAATTGAGCAATCCAATTTTTAATAAGAAAAACTACTATAGATCACAGTTTTTTCAGAAAACGTGATCTATATTTGTTTAAAGAAAATATTACAGATCATGGTTTACTATAAAAATTTTGATATGCAATTGTTGATGTTTTAACTATAGATGACGGGATTTCAATTGAAAACTGTCGTCTATAACCTTGAAAATCTATTTTTCTCTTCAAATGTCATTTTTTATATGACAGTTATAACCTATCGTCTTTCATATTGAAGAAAAGATGATATCGGCATAAATGATAATTTTAGAGGCATCGTTTGTGATGTTATATTATGGTTTAAAATTGTCGTCTAAGGTAGTATTTTGTAGTAGTGGTACCTCATTACCTTTAGAAGTACTCCTTCAAAATAGTTGAAATTTTGATCTTCCAATAGAAAATAGTCTAATTTCTTATTGATAACAAGATTAGGGAATGAAAAGATTGATTAAAATATCTTTACACATTGTAAGAAGAGAAAAATTTAACTGAGAGAGAGATAGATTGAAAGAAAATAGTCAAAAAAACTTCTTAATATTAAGAGAGGGAAGAGAGATTGATCAAAAGATATATGCTCAAACAATAGCAAAATTCAACTCTCAGAGAGAAACTATATATATTGAAAGATCTATTTTGTTAAATATTACTAAATAATTGATTAATTATTTAAAAGATAAATTAATTAATTTTATTATAACACGTAGATAATATGTGTAGCAACAATAAGAGATTTTGTTACAATAGCACATTGAAATAAAGAGATAAATGTTGGTTAAGATGTACAATTATAAATTTACATACTCTTATGCAAGTGCACATAGTCAAAAGTAATATAGATATAGGAGTGTCGAACTCAAAAGAATTGATTTCTAATTGAATGTTCATTATCAAAATTTTCTAAACCCTAATTTTATCCAAAAAAACCGAAATATAGATTTTACAGAAATAAAACAAAGAAAACTATACTATTATGCAAAATCAATGAAAGCAAACTATAAGAAAAATATCTAAGTTTACTAATTTTCTAACTATCCTTTAAAGATACAAGCTCCCAATTTCTCTTTTCCATTAATTAATCTTAAAGTTGTTAACTGAGAATCTAATGTAACCAAAAAGTCTTTTCTAAGTGTAAATTAGATCTACATAGGTAAAAAAAATACATTACCTCTAATATAAATTGAACTAGGTACACTAAGATTAATATCTCAAAAATAGTTCCAGAAGTTATATAGGTATATTCCTATCAATGTAAATTTATAATCATACCAGGTAATTTTATGTTATTTTACCTAAATCGAAATTTCTAATCCTTCTTCTAAGCTCATAGAAATTTCACCCAACAATCTATTTAGTAATCAATTAAATAGAAGCAATAGGCATAAAATAAAATAAATAACTCAATAATAAATTTTATTAATGAAAGAGTATAAAAATAAGTAAACATAAGATACTAGATTAGTTTACATAGTAAAACTAGATAAAACGGAATTTAGTTCATAGTATAAATTGAGAACAATAACATTTTAATACAATGAATTTACGAAATAAAAAATATCAATGAAAAAAGAGTTTTAGAATTTCTCCTTTTTGAAGAGTTTGAAGGTGTTCATAGAGGAATATCAATGAAAAAAGAGTTTTAGAATTTCTCCTTTTTGAAGAGTTTGAAGGTGTTCATAGAGGTTGTTAATCTCCTCCTCCGAACTTGGTTCATACTCTCTTAAATTTTCCCTCTAGGATTTGTTCTCAACTATACTACTTTCTAAATATAGAAAATACAAAGAAATACTCACAAGACAATAAAGAGAAAAGCTAAGAACAAACTATAATGTTGATGATATAGAGGAAATTAAGAAATGGAGTTGGTTAAAGTATATCTTCATCTTCTTTCTTTTCTTCTATTCCTCCTTCTATAGTTGTCTTTTTCTCTTTCTCTTTATCCCCATATACCTCTTTGCCTCAAAAAATAGAGTTTTAAAGAAGGGACTCTTGCAAACTTAATACAGGCCGAATTTAGACCTTTAAATCATCAAAACGTTGATCTTAGTTGTTTATTTTGACTGGAGCTATGGTTTCCTTAGTGCGCTATTTATTTTTTTTAGCTCTAATTTGCCTTATTTTCATTACGTTACATCTATATTACATTCAATTTCAATAAAATAGAATGGATAACCTATTTTTGGAGCATAAATTCGTTTCATTTCACCTCAAACACCCTTATTTTATTCTCAAATCAACACAAACAGACACAACATCAAAACAACAAGAAAAAAAATTGAAATAACTTAATTTAAATAAGAAAATAACAAAACTTAAGGTATAATAATAATAGATAACTCTAGTTTTATAGAGTTATTAATGAATATAAGATGTTTTTAATATACTTCAGATTTCTTCCACTCTACGGGACCACATCTAGAGATTAAATAAATTAGTAAAGTATAAAGATTATAAATTCTAATTGACTAATGTAACAAAAGACTCTCTCTTTTTAATTACCACAATATTATTGTAACAACTCTACCAATCTTAGTTCGCAATCTCTCATTGTCTTATTGATCCTTCATACATGAACTCTTTTCACTAGTTTAGATCTGACTTCTTTCGAAGACGTATTATTCTTCCTCCGGAATAATAAGTTGCACTCAAAGTTTGCTTAGACAACTCACTAGTTGTCTAAGACTTAAAATAGGCATAGAATATACTCTAACCCTAATAACATAAAGGCTCTCTTTAAAAGTATTTTTTTGAAATTAAGTCCATACATATCCTTTAGACTTACTGAGCTTTTGTAGATAAATTTCAGTCCTTTTCTACGTTCTTTATAGTGTAAAAAGACTGAAACAAAAGATAGAAATAATTAAAGATTAAATGAAAATATTTTCAATAATGTAACCTGCCACAAAGTTCTTCACAGTTACCAAAAACACATCTAAGTATATTCGGAAATAATTACCCCAATTTTGGCTTTTCTTAAGCATGGCTGAAATCACTCTTTTATACGTGCAAATACTTTCTTTAAAGATAATAATTGATTTTAGAATTAATTAGAGACAATCAATTCAGTCAAGAGAACTTTACTTAAATAGACTAATCTATCACAACAAATAAAATTAGCAAATTTGAACAGATCAGACAGCTCAGCATTAAATTAAAAAGAAATCAATTTAATATAATGAGATAAATAATCAGCACTATTTATCAACGAAAATAAAACTTAATTGGCTCAAAAAATTTCCGAACAATAAAGTTTAATGATTGAAATAAATATGGCAAGAACCAATCAATTAAATCAAAAGGTAAATTAAGCTTTAAATGAAACCCAATTAAAGATAAAATTATAACTTTATCTCAATCACAAAAAAGAGCTGGTCACAAAATTCCATCTAAATAAAATCCTATCATTCTTCTAGAAACAACAAATATGAAAATTAAACTCAAAAAAAAAAAAGAATAAAAATTTTCTAACAATAGATTTTCACAGGACAAAATCTTTTATAAGCAAAATAGAGAACTTGTTGCAACAAGTTAGTACAATAATAGCAGACCTAAAAAATGCACAATAACTTGAGTTTGAAATATTTTGCCACTTAGAATGCCAAATCCTTGGTCCGAACATATATAATTTTAGATCAGAAAGAATTTTGATTCACATAGCCCGGCTATGTATTTATACTAAGAATATATCAAGAATATGTCTCCTACTATGATTAGACTACCTCTATCTGATTATTTTAGAACTATCACTTATAATTTCAATTAATTACATATTATTTCCATCTAGATTCTTCTATATAAAAAATATAAAATCATATTGGATTGGTCCTACTAAATCACTTACAGGCAATAATTGGTGGACTGTAGAGAATATAACACTACGAACATGCATGACTTTGTAGGAGCCAACCAAGAGGTGCGACTACGTGAAGCCCAGGCAACAATGTCATGCATCTCCATATTTTTTTAAAAAAAATTTAATTTCTAGATATTTGACTTAGTTGCCTTTTCAGTATTGTTTCAGTAATCAGCTCTTTATCTTGTCTAGATCTTCTCACTGAACTCTTTTTATTTAGATTCTAACGAGATATATTTTTGAACCATTTCATCCATAGATGGGACTATCTTTACTTTACCCTGTGGAGGACTCTCCACATTTTGTTGGTTGTCCCTTTGGTTATCTTTGTTTGTTCAATTTCATTTGGACTCCGTGTTTCTCTTTTTTTTTTCTTTAATTAATAAATTTTTGTCGTTCTTACAGTTGCTAAGCGAGTGTAATTAAATTCAATTAAAACTGAATTACTCGATGATGATCTAATGGCTAAAATAAAATACCTATTTGGATTTGGATTAACTTATATATATATATATAGAGAGAGATTCATGCAAATTGTTAATTTTCTAACGGCATTTAAATAATCACTTATTTTTATTCGTGAACATCAAATACATGTAGAGTAAATATGATCTCTCAAACATAATAGTGATTAAAACACACCAAAAAGGTCAAATGATTTTCTTCGTCACAACATCCATCTACGCGTCTTTCTTTAACTGATTGACAATAAACAAACAACAACCACATCAGTTAATTCAATCCCTTTTCATGTAAAAGAACTTATAATAATAGCTCCAGTATAAGAACCCTTACTATTCATCATACTCAATCCAGATTCTGCCAGCATCAGGGTTTGCAATCACAGAGAAAGCATCTTCAGAAAGATTGATAGTTGAACTACACTTTGGACAATGATCAGTGATTTCGACGACAACAGCAATGTCGGTTCCTTCTATGCAAGATTGTGGTGCAAGATTTGTAGCACCAGTGCACATGACTCCAATAGTTCTACCACAGGCTTCCCCATTGTTCCACAGCTCATTGCTTACACCGGCCACCAGAGGACCGTGGTCTTCGTAACCAAAGCATGCAGAGGCTAGTAAATCATAAGACTGACTACTAAATTAGGATCCATGTGTCAAGGAAGAGGATAAGACTTCTAATACAAGAAGAATGTAGTATTTTTTAAGGAAGATTAAGTTCTTAAATGCAAGCAATCATAACTAATGTGTACACACAAATATGTGTGTTTTATTATAAATAAGTATATATATAGATACATATTTATACGCCTTGTGCATATTTATATGTGTGTGCGTGTGTGTGCGCACTTACGAGTATAAGGACGATTATAAAATGTGGCGGTTCCTTCCGAAGCATATGCAATTCCAGCAAAACACATGGTAAAGACTACAATTATTATTGAAAGCTTCATTTTCTCTTCCATTTTGTTTTCCCAAGAAATACTGATAAAGTATCAATGTAACAAGTTTTTCTTATATTACGATGTAGATTAAGAGCACGGACTGCTACCTTATATAGTATTTTGAATTTTTGCTTAACTATAATAATAGAATTATTACTTGTCGGAGTTTGTCATAATTAGTAATTTTTTTATAGTGTTTTAGCTGAGGTCCTATAGCGTTCCATAGCTATTAAGAAGTCCTGTGCGTATAAGATTGGTTACCTAAATGCACTTTGTATTTTGATCAATGTAGATACGGTATTGTTTTTCGCCCCCTTAAATAATAGAATCAGTACTTGTCGGACTTGGTCGTAATTAGTAATTTTTTATAGTGTTTTAGATGAGGTCCTATATATAGCGTTCCATAGCTAGTTAAGAAGTAATGTACACATAAGATTGGTTAATTAAATGCAGTTGTATTTGATCAATGGTATTGTTTTTCACCCCCGGAGTGATAGGTGCATATTTTGCTTTATTTCATTTATAAAGTATAACGCAAACATCGTCACTAAAAGAAATATATATATATATATATATATATATCAAAAATGCCTTACTCCATCTTTTGGTTAGTAATAAGAGGCAGCAGTACTTGTATATAACCAAAAGACATCATTAACTTATGGGCTTCTAAATAGAAATTATGAGCAACCTAAGTAAATTATCTTTTCTTCCCATAGTGATTAGTGACTCTAAATAAACCAATGAAAAATTTTCATTTCTAGTCTTACGTTACGTAATAATACTAGAGGTACTAAGAAATATATCAAATTCTTTAGATATGAGTTAATGCAAAGATCAGTTAATTATTAACTGATAAAACACAAAAGCGCATAAACCACAATGACATTTTCTGACAATCAATATTTCAATTGCTTATGTCTAAACTTTGTTGACAAAATTTTAGTTCATCCAAATTGCCTTTGTTTTTCCCTTACATGGAGCTAAAAATTATTAAGGCGCAGCTATTCCACGTCTCTTTTGTGAGATGGGCTAGCTTATCCTAACAATTTGTGATGCAACGGCCTACAAAATGACCCAAAGTCAAGGTCCAAAATTTCAAAACTCAATTTAATGAACATTTCATTAGTTGGTAGAATATTTTTGTGTGTTAAGTATTTTTGACTTATTTATTTGAAATGTATTAGGTTATTTAGCTTGTTTATTTGAAGTGTGTTAGGTGAACAATTTATTTATTTAAGTATGTTTAGTTGGTAAGTGCTAGGTATATGATTGTAAGTTTCTTAGAATTATTTTATTGGATAGTTTAGAATAATCTTAAACTTGTATAAATAGACTTCATTGGCAAGAGTTATAATCATCTAATTTTCAATCACATCTTAATTTTTTCTTCTAAATTCTCTTTGAGAATTTTACTTATTTCTATTCTCATCGTAAGAATGCAAGCTAGAGCGAAATCTAGCAATCCGTTGTGTCAATTGGTACCACAATCTACCTCAGTATCAGGCAGAGTTTTCCTATTACCGTCACCCTACACTATTTCTATTAAAAAAAATCCTTATTTCATCATAACTTTCGTTATCTAATCCTTACCATCACTTTCCTATAATAATTATTTACCACACATTACATATATAACCCTTCCATACACTATTTTTGTTTCTAAAATAAATAAAAAATATAAAAAAACAAGAGGCATATATCAAGGTTTCCTCCTTGGAGAATTTGCTTCATTCCTTTAATAAGGTAATATATACATTTTGTGAGCTTTATTTTTTTCTTACTGTTTAGATTTTTGAGAGTTTTATTTTTTTTCCTTACTCTTAAGAGTTTGTACTATTTACTTTCCTATATAAGTAAGAAAAGAAAAAGTTCAAAAAAAAGTTCAAAAATAGTTAAAAAAAAAAAAAAAGATGTAGGACGAAGAGTCTAGCCAACAAAATCCCGCTGTAGAAGAATTCGCAACAAAGGAGTCAGTGAATCTAAAGACAATACTTACAAGTTTAAATCAATATTTTCTTGGGAGATGAAACAACAATTATGAATGACAGAGACGTGACGAAATTGATCCTCTTGAAAATTTTAGGCAGCATCAAAATCAACTTTTTCAGAGTGAAGATTCTAGTGAAAATGACAAAGGACCAGCAATGCCCTAAAACAGCCAAGGACCTTGGCAAAATGACTACTGCATGAAGATCAAGATTCCACAATTTGATTATGATTGAAGAATTCCTTAATTGCCTAGCTGAAGTAGAAAAGTTCTTTGATTATTGAGGTACTCTAGAATACATGAAGTCAAATTAGGGGCTTATCGATTCAAAGGAGGTGCGTTAACTTGGTGGGATCAATTACAAGCAACACACATTCGGTAAGGGAGAAACAAAGTTCACACTTGGCGGCGGATGAAATAATTGATGATCGAGCACTTCCTATCTCCAGATTATGAACAAATACGTTTTAGTCGATATCAACATTGCTGACAAGTATACTGAATAGTACAAGAATACATAACTGAGTTTCATAGAATAGCTACCTGAATGGACATTCGTGAATTCGAAAATCAAAAGATTTCTAGATTCATTGATGGACTTTGTACAAACATACAAGATGAGGTATTCAAATAATCTCATAAGACTTTATCTAGTATAATTCAACTCGTTTTGAAAATTGAAACTCAGCTCAACAAAAAGGCACATCGTAATTCAACAAGTTCTTAATCCTCTGTACCACCACAAAGATTTGATTTGAGCAAAGGGAAGGCCATAATAAGACCACACGATGAAGCAGTAAGACCAACTCTTTCTTACAACCAACCAATCACACAACCACAAAGCGAAATAGCCAACAACAATACTAACAACTCTTATGTAATCCCGAGAGGTAATAAATATTATCGTTGTAGACAAATAGGCCACTATTCAAATCAATTCCATCAGAACAGGTCTATTCATCTAACCACACATGATGACGATGTCGAAGGGGACGAACCGTATTTCGAGAATAAAAAGTGCGTAGACAAAGTTGAACTTAAGGAAGTCATTTATGGAGATAAATGTATTTCCTTGGTGATAAGATTATTAATATATACATTAAAGAAAGAAGAAGACATACAATGACATAATATCTTCAAGACTTATTGTATGGTTGAACAATAAGTATGTGATCTTATAATTGATAGTGGGAGTAGTGAAAACATAGTATCCAAGACTATGGTGGATAAGTTACAACTATCAACCCAACCACATACTATCCCGTATCACATTGGCAAGATCAAGGACGTCAGTGAAACAAAGGCAACACAACAATGTCGAGTTCCTTTCTCCATCGGTTAATACAAAGACGAGGTAGTATGTGATGTTGTTGATATGGATGATTGTCATATATTGCTTGGTCGACTGTAGTAATTCGATTTAAATACTATATATAATGGCAAAGCTTTCACATACAACTTCTATAAGGATAATATGATGATTACTCTGGCTCCTATAAAGCTGCAAAATAACCAAACAACCTCTACCAGGACCAACCTTCTTTTTATACCTAAAGAGGCATATACTCCTACCAATATTCTTGCACAAGTTCAAACAATATTGTTTGAATTTGAAAATATTGCTCATGAGGAGTTACCCGTTGGCTTACCACCCCTACGAAATATTCAACACCAGATTGATCTTGTTCCCGGAGCAAGTCTACCAAGTTTACCATATTACCGCATGAGTCCTAAAGAATATGAGATCCTGCAAATACAAGTCCAAGACCTCTTCAAGAAAAGGATGATTAGAGAAAGCATGAGCTCCGTGGCTATACCTGCACTCTTAATACCAAAGAAAGATGGAAGCTGAAAGATGTGTGTTGATAGTCGGGCCATCAACAAGATTATGGTACGATATCGATTTCCTATCCTACGATTGGATGACATGCTTGATAAATTAGGATGATGAAAGCTCTTTTCCAAGATTGATTTGTGGAGTGGATATATCAGATTTGTTTCATTATGGAGATGAATGGAAGACTGCATTGAAAGCATATGAAAGACTATACAAGTGATTAGTTATGTCGTTCGGTCTATCCAATACCTTGAGTACTTTCATGAGGTTAATAAATCAGGTATTCCAACCCTTCATTGGAAGATTTGTTGTCGTTTATTTTGATGACATTTTAGTCTATAGTCAGAATGAGAAAGAACATCTACAACACTTGACTGAAGTTTTTAATGCACTTCATAAGAATCAGTTGTATGTCAACCTAAAAAAGTATAGCTTCATAACTGAAAACTTAGTCTTCTTAGGCTTTGTTATAAGTTCTAACGGAGTCAAAGTAGATCAAGATAAGATAAAGGCTATCTAGGATTGCTAATACAGAAGACCATTATAGAAGTTTGAAGTTTTCATGGTCTTGTGACATTCTATAGACCATTTATGAGAAATTTTAGTGCTATAGCTACACCGCTCACCGACTATTTGAAGTAAAAGCAATTCCTTTGTATAGAAGAAGCGAAATAGAGTTTTGCTGTCTTGAAGGAAAAACTCACAAATGCACCCATCCTTGCACTCCTTGATTTTGACAAGATTTTCAAAGTCGACTATGATGCTTTTAGTATAGTTGTTGGAGTTATTCTATCTCAAGTTATGAAGCCGATAGCTTTCTTTAGTGAAAAGCTCAATGAAGCCAGAAAGAAGTGGTCAACTTTACGATCAAGAATTATATACGGCTGTTTGTATATTACAACAATGGGAGTCGCATCTAATGTAGAAAGAATTCATCCTCAATACGGATCATCAAGCTCTTAAATATCTCAACAACTCTTCCAGAGCAAATTGAATGAACGCTTGATGGATTGCCTATATCCAAAAATTCACTTTCTCTCTTAGGCATAAGTCAAGACAATTAAATAAGGTTGTTAATGCATTGAGTCACCAAGTTATGTTACTGACTACTGTTCAAAATGAAATAATTAGTTTCGATTATTTGAAAGACTTATACACTGAAGATGAAGATTTCAAGGAAGAATGGGAGAAGTACACTAGTGGAGTTGTAAATAAACATCAAATATATAATGGTTTTCTATTCTTTGAAAATCATTTATGTATTTCACGAGGATCTCTCAGAGAACACATCATTCAGGAGCTATACGTAGGAGAGTTAAGAGAAAACATAGGGTGAGACAAAACTATTTCATTAGTAGAAGTTCGATACTTTTGGCCACATCTTAAGCGTCTCGTCGAGGAATTTTTCAAGCATTATTATATATGCCAGACTGCAAAGGGATACCAAACTAGAAGGGCAGCTGAATGCCTATGCCTACTGAGTGGGAATAATCAGAAAATCTCTAAGCGGTTTATAGGCTCTCACTAAAGGTAGGAATACTAGCCACCCACTAAACATCGCGATGCCTAAGATGTACCTCATGTACGATCCTATGGTATGTACGAGATTTAATAATTTATAATAACCATACATCAAAGAATTAAACAAATCATGCTTTTAAAAATCTAGCTTAGTATTATTCTAAGATTTATTGTACATGAGCAACATACTGCTATTTTATCCCATAATCATAGTATAAAAAAAATTGTATAATAATCCACACAATCTAATCCCAATATAATTCATCTATTTTCAACAATTAATCAAATCATCTTCAAATCACGATTTTTCATAAATAATTTATAATGCGATTATAAATCAAAATAACTATAAAACCACGTAATTGAATCCTTACCTCAAGATGATAGCTATAACAAGTTACTAACCCTCGAAGAAACTTCGGTTGGTCATTTGGGTGTTCAAACAATCGTTTCGAGTTCCCGGTAAGTCCACTTAGGAAAGTGACCTTTTTACCAGAGATTTGGATGGAGAAACGGAGGTCATCATTGAATTTAGAGCACCCAAAAATGTTAGGTTAGACATATAATTTGTCAAAAGTGGGTTCCAGTGCGGGACCAATCCCGTAGCACAAAAAATGACATTATTCATGAGTCTCAAAATTTGTGTCATTACAAAACAAGCGATATTATATATCAAAATTCATTTTTTAACCTCACTTAATCCAAATTCGAAATCAAAATTCAATTTTAAGATCCCGAGCCTTCAACAAGCTTCAAAATCTGAGAATTACAGAAATGTTTCTTTTGTACAATTAATTTTAAAAATGTCCACTTTTTACAAAGTATTTAGAAAAATATCATTTTTAAAAATATTACTTTTCTGAAACATTTTAGAAAATATCATTATCACAGACAATTCAACAGATCAAACATATTACTTTCAAAAATATTTAAAAATATATCAATTTTCCTATGTATTTGTAAAAATGTAACTTTTCAATAAATAGTTCAA
This sequence comes from Parasponia andersonii, assembly GCA_002914805.1. Classification (NCBI taxonomy): domain Eukaryota; kingdom Viridiplantae; phylum Streptophyta; class Magnoliopsida; order Rosales; family Cannabaceae; genus Trema; species Trema andersonii. Next base: position 342,945 of record JXTB01000398.1, read on the forward strand.
AAAATAACACTTTTCTAAGCTTAGCCCAAAGCCCAATCTGAATAGCAGCAAACTTCAGTCTAATATTATTCAATTTTGCAAAAATATCACTTTTTATCCTGAATTAAGAAAATATCACATTTTTCAATTTCAGATTTATCTCAAACGAGATTTCAATTCAACATAGCACCATTATATTTATTCATGATTCAATCTCCTCTATCAACTATTATAATGTTTATGATCATAAAAAAAAAAACTTCATAAAAATAATTATAAAAATGTTACAAACTAATTACAAAAACGAAAAAAGTTCTGGAATACTTAACAAAAGAAAACGAGGACGTGAGAGAGGTCTTGAATGGAAACTCATGATGACAAGAGTCAAAAAAGACCAACGGCAACCCTCTAGGTAGCTGAACGGCGGCACGGTGGCACCAGAAACTTTCGTAGTCATTTTCATTTTGTGATCGTTTGGCCTAGTTTGACCGCCTACAATTTCATATTCCGACAGCTATCCAAGTAGAAAGAGGTCAGGAATTGATGGTGGCATAGCAAGGAGTAAAGTGACGAGGTTCATGATAATTATTTCCTTATGGTTCTGCTCAGAGAGAAAAGAAAAATTAGTGGTTTGGCCATGGTTAAAGGAAGAAGAAAAAGAAAAAGAAAAACATAGAGAGAAAGAAGATGTCGGGTGAAGAAGGGAAGGAGTGTTGCATTTAAAGACAAAGTGGGTCCCATTGCTTACATAAAATATTAATTTTATTTTTAGGCTAAAAAATTACTAGAATACCCTTGAAAAATATAGATTTTTGCATCATTTCCTCCTTAAAAGAATTTCATCCTAAAATTCAAGTATAAACCAAGGAGTGTGAGGATAATGGCTTGGAATAGCCATTAGAATGGGAGTAAATACTTGACATTGAATACCATCATCACATTGATACCTCACAAGAGTATGAAATAAAAATGTACACAAAGAGATTTGAAATCATAAGATGGTTCGTCAGTAAGTATTAGGACCCCAACATAAGAAGTTGAAAATAATGACTTCGACTAAGTAATTAGTCACGAAGGTAGTAATGATAACTAAGACTTGAAGTCAAAAATATAAGACTCACATAACTTGAGTACTGATTGTTAAGTACCAAACTAGAGTAACAGATCAAATGTCGACTACAAGTAATATCGTCCCCCTGATCATACCAGATCAATATCACACATGGAAAATCTCATTTATTTGTATCTAAAACCCAGTCCTAAACAATCATTGAGTTTAAAAGACTCTAACAGAATCCTTAATAAAAATTAATACCCTTGTGTTATACTACACAAGACAGACAAGTTCAAAGGTTAGAAACTATAAAAAGGATATAATTACATAAGTTATTTATTGTTCCTCAGGACAAATGAGAAGCAACCAAATATAGAAAACATTTCTAATCAATAACACGACGAAAATCACCAGAAATAGAAATCTCCAACAGAAGAGTACATAGCACACTAAAGTCCAATCATATAAAATACAAGTCACCACATAACAAGTATAATCCAAAGGCTTCCCAAGTCTTTTACCTAAGATAATATCATATGATAATTATTCATACCATATTTATATCTAGAGACTCTATAAGTTTCTCTATCTAATATAAGATTATAATAACCATCCCAAATTATCAATCACCTCCAAAGTCTTTCTAAGTCTTTGGTATAAGGAGAAGTCGTATAGAAAAGACTCAATATGTAAGGAAAAATATTAGCAATACTAGAATGCCCTAGAATAAGATTTGAATAGAATAGGTCGTCTCTGCAGTGACGCCTGATTCCTATCAATCAGAATTTTCATTCATTATAGCCTTTGTCGAGAGCCTCTAATAACTTTTAGAATTCAATATAAACAAAGTTCCCCAAGTGATGTATACAATTTGCTAATTAAACTATCAAGTATTTAAAACATATCGATTCTATTTAAAATATAGTTAAGCATGATAGATATGTTTTTAAAATTTCAAAACCTTTCCAAAAATTTTCAAATATTTCTCTTCAAGAAATTTAAAAGTACATCTTTTAACTAGCATTTCACATTTGCAAATACGTATCCACAATTCTTTTTTACAAAAAATTCTAGATAAAGCATGCTTTAATATGACTATCTTTGCACTTTATAACTTTGAAGTTACCACACTCTAGTAATTTTATTAAAAATAATTTTGAAGGATACTTTTAAGATATATAGATTTTTAAAAAAAATATTTTGGATAAAGAGTAGAGTGTGTCTTAATTAATTGTTATTATTTTTCTAAGTAAATAAGCTATATATATATATCTATTTATTAAAGCCTTACCTAACTTATCGAGCATACATTCCTGAAAAACAACCTTTTTGCTTAGTCAATTAAGTTGTAATATATTTCAACTCCAAGAATTTGAAAGCTCATTTTATGTTTTCAATAGAAATACCACACATTAATTTGCATACCTCAAATTCTATTAAACACCAAGTTATGTATACTAAAATATAGTTTGCATTCATTTGAAGATCTAGTTTCATGAATTTAAAAGTTTTAATGAAAATTACATATATTATTATGTACCAATTAACTTCCTTCAAAACTTAGGTATTCAGAACCAATTTATTTCTATTTGAAGCTTAAATGAGATATTATCCCAAATCTCTAACACTAGGAATTCTTAGCACTTAGGATACTAAATTAAATCAATCATGCAAATACTCAATTATGCAGTTGAGACTACTAAGATAAGGTCAACCAAACTTGGCATAACCAATGAGAAATCATTTATTTCTCAATAAGGATTTTACAATCCAAAATTCACCAACATCATATATACATTACTAAAATAGGTCATATACATATATAAAAGCTTGGAAGCATAAGTATGTCTAGTTAAAAAACCATAATAACAACGGTTTACAAGACCTTCAAACTAGGATTTAAATACTAATATTCTTTTTATTCACAAAAGATTCTAAACCAGATTCCATTACCATTTTTTTTTCACTTAGTAAAATTCATATAATAAGATATTGTAAATATGGCATCTTTGACACATAGACAATTCTTTCTAAAATTTATGCTTATAACATATTAATTCGTACCAAAAGTTTTCTTTGAAATAAAACTCGTTTCTCAAAAATGCCATACAAAATTTTTCCATAAATATCCCATGTTTAATTCGAAGTCTAGTATATACATGAAAATACATTTTAGCTTATAATTCAAGTACAAAGAATATCTATCATATTCAAATCTAGAAAGATACTTGGAACTTTATGTTTATAAAAACTTTCTTGATCTAAATAATTCTCTAACTAGTACTACCAGAAGTAGATTAGGATTAATTTAGTACCATAACTAAATTTTATATGCACTAAGATTCAAACATTACAAATGGCCTCCAAGTGTTAAAACTATTTATTATTTAAAAAAGTGAATCACTTTTACCCGTCTGATATTTAAAATATACATGGTTCTCTTAAAAATAAAGGTATGTAATTTTATCAATCATAGCAGCTTATTTCATTCTGAACTATATTAATCAATTTTGAAAATCCAAGAATCACCTATCACATAAGTAGTTCTAACTTTGATTAAATTACCAATAGCGAATTATTTCTTACCAAAGGAATATAAAGCCGATATATTTAGAAAAAACAAATGTAATTTAGAAGGAAAACTATACATAGGTGCACAAATCCAATTTTTTTTTAGTGAAAATTTTCTCAGTTCATTAGTCGTGAAAACTTTTCCATTCCAAAAGCTTTATCTTGGAAAGACAAGTAAACTAGGCATGTAGCTATCAAGTAGGTAAAATAAATTATTACAAGTAAATAACTTACATGAAAACGTAATCATAATTCATTAATTTAGACAAGACGAAATAACCAAGAAATCTCAAATGCAATTAATTCATTTACTCTACCAATAAACAATTAATATCAAGTCAATCTTAGTGAATTTAGTACAATACTACCTTTAAGAAAACTCAATATGTTGTATCAATTTGTCAATCTACAAACAACATTTCATGCCAAAGAGTTTCATTGATTTAATCATTTTAACACAAGCATTATCTCCATTTACCTGAACTGGATAATTTAAAGTATACCAAAATCAAGGGATTAATATTACAATTCCATACATACAAATGAAGTTAACCCATGACAATTAAGATACAAAATACCGAATTATTATCTCAGAACCTAAGAGATTTATATGGCTTATCAAGTTAATGGATATAAAAGTACAAAAATAAATGTCTATTTGAGTCAGAGAATTTCGATAGAAATAGGATTCACTAGTTTTGTGTCGATTCTAATACCTCTGAGACTAGAATTTCTACGATATAACTATCCCAATGATATTAGAGTCTCACTCTAGGGAGATGAATGAAAGATTCAGAACAAATCAGAGTAAAGATAATATATTTAGCTAATTTTTAACTGATGTATGAGGTATTTGGTAAATACTTTCCAAAGTCCTTTTTAAACAATATAATATCATAGGCATGATCCTAGACAGATCTGAAACTTGCAGCTCAGATACAATTTCTGTCATGATCGGGACTCGAAAGCTGTAACTTTTAGAAATTTTAAATGAAAAAGTAAATAAATATTAGTTTTACAAAATTCAGGAGAAATCGAATATTAGATAATTTCGTTTTGGTCCTCATATCATTATAAAATCCATAACTATTACAACTCTTAGAAGTTTTAATTACTTAAGAAAATTTACCCATTAGAGTTCAAGAAAGCTTGTAATTAATTCATTTGGAAACTGATAAATAATTCATGGATTTTGGTAAAATAAGTTCAATTGAAAAACTTTAATCCAAGGTCCATAATAACTTACATTAAATCATTTGTAGTTTCAAGTTTTCAAATTCTTAACAAACCATTCTCATATATTCGCTTAGCAGATTTATTAATCTTGGATAAATAATTGAATAAGGAAAGAAAGACAACAAATAATAAACACTCACAAGAGATTAAGAGTAGAGCAAGTATAAGCTACGCAGCTTATCTGATCACTGGGATTATTACCTCAAAGAGACAAACACTTGAAAATGAGTGAAGTATGGAATAAGTATTCACATGCTTAGTAGTAATTCAATTACATTTTTGAATGGATACAATTTTACTAAACTTGCATGGTAAATACCTTATCCAAAATCTATTTATCAACTAAGCTTATAAAAAAGTAATTGATATCAAGAATATCCACATATTCAAAATCAGAACTAAAACCACATCATTGTATATATCATAAATTATCCTATCTCATGAGTTCGCATCCTCTCATGACGAACTAGAGTAACTCGTACAATATGTACTAAGTACTCTCTGTCCGATATTTATCCTAGAATATCAGAGGGATACTTATGTCTCAAAGCCTATCGAACAAGAAAGGCAACGGAATGCCTATGCGTACCGAGTGAGAATAATCTGAAAGATCCCGCACGGGTTTATGGGCTGTCACTGAGGACAGGGATACTGGCTACCCACTAACCATCGTGATGCTTAAGAGGTACTTCATGTGTAATCCTATAGTACATACAAATTTTAACATTTCACAATAACTATGCATAAAGGAATTAAACAAATCATGGTTTTGAAAATCCAACTTAGCATTATTTTGAGATTTATTATACGTGGCAATACACCGTTGTTTTATCCTATAATCACAGTATAAAAAAATATTATATAATAATCTACACAGTCTACTCCTAGTATAATCCATCTATTTTCAATAATTAATTAAGCCATTGTAAAATGATGATTTTTCATAAATCATTTATGACGTAATTATAATTCAAAATAAATATAAAAGTAGATTATAGAATCCCTACCTCAAAATGATAGCTATACCAAGATAACGATGCTCGAAGAAACTTCCGTTGGTATAAAACTACTGGATCTGTGGATGGAGAAATGAAGATCCCCATTGAATTCAAAACACCCAAAAATATTCGATTAGATATATAATTTGCCCAAAAAAGGTCTCAGCAAGGGACTCACCTCGTGACACACAAAACGATACTATTTACGAGTCTCAGAATTTGTGCTATTTCGAAACATAGTGATATTGTATATTAAAATTTGTTTCTCGACCTCATTAAATCCAAATTTAAGATCATAATTCCATTTCGAGATTTTGAGCCTTCAATATGCTTTAAAATCTAAGAATTATCGAAATGCCTTTTTTCGGAATTTATTTTTAAAATGTCTATTTTTCCAAAGTATTTAGAAAAATATCACTTTTTCATATTATTTGTAAAAATATTGCTTTTATAAAATATTTCAGAAAAAATCATTGTCACAGAATTATTAAGGAAAATATCACTTTTGAAAATATTTTAAAAAATATCAACTTTGCTATGTATTTGTAAGAACATCATTTTTGTATATATATTTCGAAATGTATTACTTTTCTAAGCTCAGCTCAAGGCCTAATCTAAATAGTAATAAACTTCAGTCTAATACTATTCAATTTTTCAAAAATATAACTTTTTGTCCCGAAGTAGAAAAATATCACATTTTTTAATTTTAGATTTCTCTCAAATCAGATTTCGATTCAACACAATACCACTATATTTATATATAATTCAATCTTCTCTATCAACTTATATAACAGACCATAAAGAAATAAATTCATAAAAAGAATAATAAAAAAAAAAACACAAACCAATTACAGAAATGATGAAAGTAATGAAATATTCACCGGAAGAGAACAAGGACGTGAGAAAGGTCTTAGATGGAAACTTATTATGAGATGAGTCAAAAGAGACCAACGGCAACCCTCCAGGTAGTATGGCAGGTTTGACCTAGTTTGACTGCCAACTTCGTATTTCGACAATCAACCAAGTAGGATGAGGTCAGATCTTAAAAGTGATATGGCAAGGAGTAAGATAGCGTGGCTCATGATAATTATTTCCTTGTAGTTATGCTTGGGGAGAAAAAAAAATGTGGTGGTTTGACTATGGTTGAAGAAAGCTCATGATAATTATTTCCTTGTAGTTATACTTTGGGAAAAAAAAAATGTGATGGTTTGACTATGGTTGAAGAAAGAAGAAAAAGAAAAAAAAAAAAAAACAATCAGAGGAAAAAGGTGTCCAGTGAAAAAGGGAAGGAGTATCGTAGTTAAAGACAAAGTGGGTCCTACCACTAATATAAAATATTAATTTTTTTAGGCTAAAAAATTGCCAAATAGCCTCGAAAAATTTAGGTTTTTGCGTGTTATTTTCGATATGGCTTCATGGTTATTTGACAGTGTATATCGTAGTAATATGGCCACGCATGTGTAATGTCAATGTGTTTTGGTTGCTTGGTATTTAACCATTTTCCTGCTTGTATTTTCGATAGGTTTCAATGGATTTTTTTCTTTTTTTTTGAAACTTTCAATGTATTTTGATGCATGTTGGATTGATATTGAAAATTCGGAATTATTGCTTTTAATTAGTACTTTTTCATTTAATTAAGTTGTACTTTTTGTTTTTGATGCAAATAAAGAGATTAATGGTATCGTATAATAAATACGACGTTTGGAGGTTGACGTATGAAGCTAGATAGTCACGCCGAAAATTAAGGAGCATCTTGCAAAACTAAAGTTGATTGAAAAGGCAAAAAATTTCTCCTTTTAAACAATTCCTCATTTCATTTTTTATACAGTTCTCCATCGTACGTACTTATTCATTAGATTCTACTTAAGAAGATGAAGTACGAGGAGCCAAAGAAAATTCTACTTAATAATTAAGACTTTAAGAGTGCAATTTAGCAGTCACTACGGGCTTGAATTGTGGGCATCATTACTAATATTCGCAGGTTGATGTAGAACAATATTAATCTTGTACAAAGCCTTTAGATCCAGATCAAAACAGCTCTTGTCAACTCCAATAACATTGTACAAATATTCCACAAGATTTGCATGACTAATATGCTTTAACATGGCCATGCCCTTACTTTGTTTACCACTACTTTCCATTCTCTATCATACATCACAATAATTTTGACACCTGAAAAATTTGCAATTCAAATAAATAAGAGTGAAAAAGACTGAAGAAAGGTATATATATATAAATGATTTTTATTGGCAAATATAATATGTAGAAATTACATGAAGTACAATTAAAAAGCATTGAATGCAAGGTTCGAGAATAACTCGATTGACATGGAGCAATTCTGCCAAGACTGGCATCAAAATCTCATCGCTGAGATACATCAAACGGTATCGAAATACCATCGAAATTCAGGTTAAATCACATCCATCAAATTAAATTCAAGCACGTAACACCCAAAAACTCGAAAGGCATTCAAATTTGTGTCTCTCATTTTGACTCATTACGGAGATTTAATTAGTTATCAGAAAACATGAGAGACACAAATTTACCAGACAATATAAACTTATTGTAGAAAGAGATAGAAGATAAGCAATTATCATATGTGTGATAAGTTTATTACATCAGATGGATACATTCGTTAAGTTTATGCAACTAACAAAATATATCTCAATTCAAATACTATGTTTGTACATACATCTGTTTTTTCTTAAATATACATTTATAAAGCCATTGGAAGAAAAATAGAGCCCTAGCTATGAAGAAAAACATCATTGAAGACATCTCAGAGAATTATTAGAAACTCATTGAAAAACCATCGAAATCACGTCGAAATACCATCAAAATTATGTCAAAACCATAGACGCTGTTATCAAAATTATGTCAAAACCATAGACGCTGTTGAAGATCCATTCAATAGACATGAGAATGGCGTCAAAAATCTGTGAGAAGCCATGGAAATGTTGTCAAAAAATCTGCCGAGTCCACATATCTCAATTTCCTCAATCCCACATATACGAATTTATTCCCGAGAGATTTCCTTGGTTCATCTGGGTTGCTCTGAAATGGATAGAATGGAGGACTCTGATGGTCTGGGTTCATCGTCTTTGGTGCTCAGAACCGGATTGGGGAGAGAGAGAGAGGCGATGGCACTCGGTAGGGAGACTTCGTCAAAGAGGATGCTCGTATTTTGTCGGACTTGGGAGAGAGGGTTGTGATTGTCTCACTATGCAAGGCACGGAGAGAGAAAGCCAAAAAGGTAGAGGAAGAGGTTTAAGATTTATCGTTTTTTCCCCATGCTCTTATACGAGGAATGCTAATAACAACTTATATATCAATGTCTTTGTCAAACGCCCCTTATTAATTATTGACATTTAACTATTGGCATGTATCCTCTTCGCTTCAAATAAATTAAATTAATAGTATGATTTGTTAATTAGTTGATTTTTTTAAAAAAACAAAAACAATAAGTGAAGAGGACATGTGTCAATAAATAAAGGGCTGTCTGATAAAAAGGTTGACACAGAGGCTATTACTAGTGTTTCTCGTCAAATTATCAGCAGTAGTTTTATCACATGATCATATATTTTTGAGTAATTTTAAGTGATGCATATTGCTCAAAATTGATCTACTATGGAGTATATATAATCTAGTTTCTCTATTGAACAAAGAACTTGATACAAACCGTTAGGAGATCAGTTTTACGGAAGTGATAACACACAGCTAAAATATGAGTAAAGAAAATTTGGGTAAAATGAAAAAAAAAATAAGGCACAAAAAAAAATTAACGTGGTTCACCCAATTTGGGCTACGTCCACGGATAAGGCTGTCAAGAATTTTACTATAAAAAAGAGATTACAACTCACTTCTCTCTAAATACAAGGAAAGAACAAATGAACCTCTCTCTCTCTTGAAATAAGAGAAAACACTCTCTAAACAATTTAGGAGAAAATAAGTGGGACACTAATAGGAATTCTTAGGCTTAAATTCTCTCTTAGAAAGGAAGAGAATTTAGAATGAGATATGAATAAGTGATGAAGCCCTCCGTATTTATAGAACTTGAAAGATGGTATGAACACCATCTTTTACTATTACTATTACGGCTGCTTTTTTCACTATTACTATGGCGGTTGCCCTTTTCACTGTTCCTATTGCTACTAGTTGGTGAGCTGCAATTGTTGATTTGTTCAACATTCTCCCACTTGAAGACTTGATTTTAATCATGTCTTCACACTTGATAAATCTCTCTTTTCTTTTCTTGTCAATTCTTCATGCTGCTTATAGTTCTGCTAGGCCTTATAAGGATTTACACCATTAGAACTTATAAGTGTTGATTGGTTTGGTTAAAGCATCTGCTAGGTTCTCCTTTATGTGAATCTTCTTCATGTCCACACTTCCATCTTCTACTACTTCTCGAACAAAGTGATATTGAACGCCAATGTGCTTTGTCCTGTAATGAAAGGTTGGATTTCTTGCAATGTACAAGGCACTCTGAATGTCACAAAATAGAGGAATATTTTCTTGTTTGTGCCCGAGCTCCTCCAATAACCTTTGAATCGAAATAGCCTCTTTACAAGCTTGTGTAGCTGCCATGTATTCTACTTCTGTTGTAGATAAAGCCACTACAGTTTGTAGTTTCGAAACCCAGCTTACAGCTCTTTCTGCAAGAGTAAACATATAGCCTGTAGTAGATTTTTGTTTGTCAAGATCACCCGCAAAATCTGAATCAACATATCCTAATGTAGCATTTGAGGTTCCTTTAATATATTTTAGAATTTTCTTCACAGCATTTCAATGCTCTCTACCAGGATTCGCCATATATCGACTAACTGCTCCCACTGCTTGTGCAATGTCTGGTCTTGTATATATCATAGTGAACATTAGGCTTCCCACTGCTGATGCATATGGTACTCGAGACATCTCCATCCTCTCTGCTTCATTGCTAGGAAATATCCTCGAGGATAACTCGAAGTTAATAGGAAGTGGGGTAGAAATCGAATTACAATCTTGCATATTGAAGCGGCGCAAGATTTTCTTCAAATAATTCTTCTGAGAAAGCCAAATCTTCCTGTAACCTCTGTCTTGGTGAATTTGCTTCCCTAGAATCTTGTTTGCTGGTCCCAAGTCCTTCATATCAAATTCCCTAACTAACTATGCCTTCAATTCTCGGATTCTGCCTTTGTTGGGGCCCGCTGCCAACATGTCATCCATGTACAACAATAAAATAATGAAGTCATTATCTTCATCAAACATCCTGAAGTATATGCAGTGGTCTGAACTGAGTCTATTGTACCCAAGGCTTATGATGAAGGAATCAAATCTCTTATACCAACACCTCAGTGCCTGTTTGAGACCGTATAGAAATTTGTTCAACTTTCAAACTAAGTTCTCCTTGCCTATTTTAGCAAAACCTTCTGGTTGGAGTACTGTTTACATATATGACTATTCACATATACGGCACTATTCACATATACAATATTATTCATGTATACTGTACTATTCACATACAGTGAAACGGTGGTAACTGAACAAATCGTGGTGAACAAAAATGGCGGCAAAATTCAATATTGAGAAGTTTAATGGAAGCAATTTATCTTTGTGAAAAATGAAGATAAAGGCAATCTTGAGAAAAGATAATTGCCTAGCAACAATTGGGGAAAGGCCTGCTGAGATACTAATGATAAAAAGTGGGACGAGATGGATAGCAATGTTGTCGCTAACTTATATCTGGCGCTAGCAGATGGAGTCTTATCGAGCATTAAGGAAAAGAAGTCAGCCAAGGAGATATGGGATACACTGACAAAGTTGTATCAGGCCAAGTCGCTTTACAACAAAATTTTCTTGAAGAGAAGGCTTTATACCCTTCGGATAGTAGAATTAACAACGGTGACTGACCATATCAACACCCTCAACACTCTATTCTCATAGCTCATAACAATGGGGTATAAAATAGAGAATAATGAATGTGCAGAAATCTTACTTCAGAGTCTACCTAATTTGTATGATTAACTCATCATAAATGTGACCAGCAATGCTACAACTCTAGTTTTCAACAATCTTACAGTTGTTGTTCTTGAAGAAGAAAATCGGCATAAGAACAAGGAAGACAGATAAGTAAGTTCACAGTAAGTAGAGGCTTTAACAATGAGAGGGAGATCAATGGAACGTGGCCCCTATGGGAGTCAGAGTCATGGTAGATCAAAGTCAAGGAGTAAGAAGAATATCAAGTGTTATCAATGTGGCAAGAAAGGGCACATCAAAAGGGAGTGTTGGTAACTCAAGAAGAATGGAGATTCCATAGGAAAGGACCCCAAGTCATCAAATACTCAGGGGAATGTTGCAAATACTTTAAATGATGGAGAAATCTTGTATAGTGAAGTAGCAACAATTTCTAAAGACAGACTGTAGCTCACTGATGTTTAGTTAGTGGATTCGAGAGCAACATGGCACATGACTTCTCACAGAGAATAGTTTCACTATTCGTACTATTCAAGAGATGCGACATGTGAAGGGCCTGAAGAAAATTCTATTGTATTTTGGGACAATTAGACAACCTTGGTTGCAAAACTCATGTCGAGAATGGGATCATGAAGATCATAAAGGGCGTACTTATAGTAATGAAGGCGGAGAAAATCGCAGTGAATCTATACATGCTTAAAGGAGATATACTGATGGAAGCAGAGGCATTAGTTCCTTCAACAAATTCTAGAGAAGAATCAATGAAGATGTGGCATTGTAAGCTTGGCCATATGTCAGAACGAGGCTTGAAGATTCTTTCTAAACGAAGGTTACTTCCTGGTCTCACAAACATATCTTTACCCTTTTGTGAGCATTGTATCACAAGCAAGCAACATATATTAAAGTTTAGCACATCTAGTTCTAGAAGTAAAAAAGTTCTAGACTTGGTTCACTCTAATGTTTGGCCAACACCGATAATGTCCCTAGGAGGAGCTAGATACTTTGTATCTTTTATTGATGATCACTCCAGGAGTGTGAGGTGTATCCTATTAAGAGGAAGGCAGATCTGTTTTCAGTCTTCAAAATATTCAAAGCACGGATAAAATTTGAATCTAGAGAAACGATCAAGTGTTTAAGGACGGACAATGGAGGAGAATATACAAGCGATGAATTTGATAACTTCTGTCAATAAGAAGGTATCAAGAGGCAATTTATAGTGGCATACACTCCTCAACAAAATAAAGCGGCAGAGCAGATGAACAGAACCTTGTTAGAAAGAACAAAAACAATGTTGAAAGCTGCAGGTCCCAAGACATTCTGGGCAGAAGCAGTCAAAACCGCCTATTATATGATCAATCAATCTCCATCAACAGTGATTGATCTGAAGACACCGATAGAGATGTGGACTGGTAAGCCAGCTGATTATTCTCGCTTACATATATTTGGATGTCCTGTGTACGTGATGTACAATGCTCAAGAAATCACAAAACTGGATTCAAAGTCCAAAAGGTATGTACTCTTGGGATATGCTGATGGAGTCAAGGGATATCGATTATGGGATCCCACTACCCATAAGGTTGTGATCAGTAGAGCTGTGATATTTGCAGAGAATAAACTACAAGAGAAGGGAGACGATAGCAGACCAAAAACTACTACAGTTCAAGTAGAAAAGAATACTGAAGTTTCAGATTCTTCTGAAGTAGCACCAGAGCACGAAGTAAAAGAACAAGTCGAGGAAGAGACTTCTGAAATTCATCAGTCAACTCGTGAGAAAAGAACACCCGCATGGCACTCGGATTATATCACTGAGAGTAATATTGCATATTGTCTTCTAACAGAGGATGGAGAGCCAACAACTTTCCATGAAGCTACCAAAAGCCTTGATGTATCCCTATGGATGACAGCAAGGCAAGAAGAGATTGAAGCCCTTCACAAGAATAAGACATGGGATCTTGTTTCGCTACCATAAAGAAGGAAGGCTATTGGAAACAAATGGGTCTACAAGATCAAGCATGATAGCAATAATCAAGTGGAGCAGTATCGTGTGAGATTGGTGGTAAAAGGATATGCTCAGAAAGAATGTATTGACTTCAATGAGATATTTTCATTTGTAGTTCGACTGACAACAGTTAGAGTGATTCAACGATGTGTGCTATGTTTGACCTACATCTAGAGCAGCTAGATGTGAAAACTGCTTTTCTTCATGGAGAACTTTGCGGAAGCGATAACACACAACTAAAATATGAGTTGAGAAAATTTGGATAAAATAAAAACAAATAAGGCACACAAAAGAATTAGCATAGTTCACCCAATTTAGGCTACGTCCACAGATAAGACTGTAAAGAATTTCACTATGAAAAGGAGATTACAACTCACTTCTCTCTAAATACAAGGAGAAAACAAATGAACCTCTCTCTCTCTTGACATAGGAGAAAATACTCTCTCTAAACAATTTAGGAGAAAACAAGTGGGACACGAAGAGGAATTCCTAGGCTTGAATTCTCTCTTAGAAAGGAAGAGAATTTAGAATGAGATACGAAACAAGTGATGAAGCCCTCCGTATTTATAGAACTTGAAAGGTGGTGTGAACACCATCTTTTACTATTGCTATTACGGCTACTCTTTTCATTGCAGCTGCCCTTCTCACTGTTCCTATTGCGGCTGGTTGGTGAGCTACAATTGTTGGTTTGTTTAACACAAACTCCACTCCTCTATCAAATTTAGTAAAAATTAATTTTTTTACATTACGAATATACCTCTACCCAACACCATTGATAAACTTTATTTTTAAAAAAAAAAATGGTATGACAAAGGGTGACCTTATCAATTTTAAGATTAGGGGTTCTAGTACCATGGGAATTGCATGACAAAATAAAGAGACGAACCCAAACCTATGAATTGGTAATATTTTTACTATACTTATCAAAGTCTGGGGTCGAAGAGAACTCACGGTTTAAAGACCCAGAGCCTATGGACATAACTATGTCCCTATCCTCAATATCAGAGGAATGCTAACTATTAAACTATCTCGCTAATGAAATCAACTTCTAAAAGTATTTTGGTCACCATAAATATTGAAGTTTTACCGTAAATAGGATTGTTCACCTTCAATAATGAATCTTCTTTGCAAGGATTAGACATCCATTCAGAGAATCTTTAATTTGTAAAAAGCTAATACCCATTGTTGTGCGGTCCAAAATCCTATGTCAGGTCGTGTGAGTAAGATTAAGTGCGACCTCTTCCGAAAGAGTTGCATGCGACCTCCACCGCATAGGTTATATGCGACCTCCTCCGAATAGGTTAAGTGCGACCAGAATGAAAAGGAGACTAGTCTAGGCTTCATCAAACGGGTAACCTACAAAGAAAGGGAAACAAAGTTTCTCTTTAAAGATCGACCAATTACCTTATTTAAGTGATTACCCAATTATATTGTTACTCAAATTGTATTGCCCGATTGTACAGTTACCCATTCTCACAATTGAGAACATTGAGCTATCCTCATCTATATAAAGGGAATTCAATGTTTCGGTGAGGGGGCTAGAATTTTTTCTGATCTAGGGAGGCTGAGGAATTCTTGAGAGAAACTTTTCTTACTTTCTTCTTCTTAACAGATAATACATTGTAATTCTGAGTTCTTGTAATTCTCCAAAAAAAATAGTGAAAAACAGTGGACGTAAGCTCATCTTTTTCGGGGCTGAACTACTATAAAATCTTTGTCTCTTTATTTGCTTTGATTAATAACCTTTTTTACACAAGCAACATCTCACAATTTTTTCTAAATTTATTGTTGACAAAACCTCTATCAACAATTGGCGCTAGAAGGAGGGCTATTCAGGCAAAAATAATTTGTCAAATTTCGCTTTTTAAATAATGGCAAACACTAGAAATACTACCAGAGTCACCGGAACTAGCCAAAACCAACCCCAAAGCACTGCTGCTGCACAGGCAGACCCTGCTCAAGATCAGCCTGCCATGACCACATCAGAAAACTTTGCTTAGAGATAGGATCGCATGGAGGAGACTTTGGTGAACCTTCAGCAAATCACTAACCAGATCAATAACTCCCTACGACGACTTGCTGAAGGGCAGATGGTGACCCCACCACAACACAACATCCCAAAGAACGTCCTGCTCAGCTACCTGAGAAAGGAATACAGATCAAATGCGACCAGCCAAGAACCCAGCTAGTGCATCATGAAGATCACATCTCCAAAGGAAAAGGCAAAGTCACAAACTTGCCTCTAGAATCTGGTATAGAGAGTTCAAGTACTAACAGTGATCGTGGACAACCTTCTCGCAAATCCACTAGTAATCAAGATCGTTTAAACAGCGAACAAAAACAACAATCAAGAAGCGTCTTCGAAAGAATCAGCAGAGAATCGAGACAAGATCATACAGAATTAAGACAATACTTGGAGCAGCGACGTAGTCATGAACAATCCGTATCACATCATAACGACCAAAGCCAATGTCATCGCATTATTTCACTGGATTCCTTTCACAGATCGCAGAAGACTCTACCTGACCAGCCCGCCATACAAAGAGACAACGATCAAAGGCTGCCTTTGCCGCCAGCAAGAGATAATGCTCTCCCTCCGAACGTCGATGTTCACAATTTAAGGATGGCATTAGATGCACTTGCTAGTTAGGACGATGAGCTCACTGATAGGTATCGTCAATCGCCATTTAGCGAGGAAGTTTGAGCTGCTGCCCTACCTATTAGATTTAGACTTCCCACCATAAACACTTTTGATGGAAAAACTGATCCACAGGACCATATAGATCACTTCAGTGACCTGATAGAACTCCATCGTGTTAATGATCATGCACGTTGTAGATGTTTTGCTGTAACTCTCTCAAGAGCAGTAAAGAAGTGGTTTCGAGGACTCAAATCCGGCTCAATCTTGTCCTGGTAACAACTTCAGATGGCGTTTTTGAGACAGTTCCAAGCTGCAAAGAATTTCACTGTTCCACTTGTTAACTTGTCTACAATTCGACAAGGTACAGAGGAAACTCTACGATCTTATCTCAACCGATTCACCTCAGAGTTAGCAAAGGTCAACAATGTACCTGAAGGGGGAGTTTTAACTCTCATAATGGCCAGGGTGCGATCAGAAACTAAACTCTGGGAGGAATTACTTAAGCGAGAATGTAGAACTCTAGAAGACTTCTACCGAGGGTTGGTCGGCATCTGAGAGTAGAATCTTTGCGCGAAAATCTTCAAAAGACCAAGAAAGAAGGAAGGAAAGATGATACTAAAGATGCGATCACGACCAACAATAATGGTAATAAGAAAAACAAAAGGAGTAATGAACAGTTGACGGAGAATCATCCTAGACTTAAAAAGCAGGAGATTTTAAGAGCTCCCATGTGGTTCAACAATCATACCGAGTTAAACGTGCCCATAGATCATATCTATGTGGTCACAAACCAGTAGGAGCGATACCATCAGCCGGAGCCAATGAAACGAGACAGAGCAAAGCACGACCCCAATAAGTTCTGCCGGTATCACAATGACATTGGACATGACACCAATAATTGCTATGCCTTGAAGGATGAAATTGAAAGATTGATTAAAGAAGGGCGACTGCGGCAATACACCAGGCAGGACAACAAAAGACGAGAAGAAAACCAACAGCGACCTCCAGAAATTCAACGCGAAGTCCGAACTATCTTTGGAGGACTGCATGTTGGCAGAAATTCAAAAAGGGCTCAAGACAGGTATGCACGAGAAGCTCAACAACAGCCATTGACTAACGTCATGCATCTTGAGTAGCGACCATGCAAGCTTCAACGAGTACTGGACATGGACATTACCTTTACCAAACAGGACGCAAGGGAGGTCCATTATCCGCATAATGACGCATTGGTCATAAAAATTAATTGTGGAAGCACGCAGTTATGGTGAGTATTGGTTGATAATGGGAGTGCTGTTGACATCCTGTACTACGACGCCTTTAAGAAGATGGGGTTGAATGAGAGCGACTTGAAGCCTACCGTCACTCCGTTCTATGGTTTCACTGGTGACAGCCTGATGCCTATGGGCATGATTGAATTAATGGTCAACGTTGGAACCTATCCTAGGGTTTCAACGATAATGACCNTGAAAGATTGATTAAAGAAGGGCGACTGCGGCAATACACCAGGCAGGACAACAAAAGACGAGAAGAAAACCAACAGCGACCTCCAGAAATTCAACGCGAAGTCCGAACTATCTTTGGAGGACTGCATGTTGGCAGAAATTCAAAAAGGGCTCAAGACAGGTATGCACGAGAAGCTCAACAACAGCCATTGACTAACGTCATGCATCTTGAGTAGCGACCATGCAAGCTTCAACGAGTACTGGACATGGACATTACCTTTACCAAACAGGACGCAAGGGAGGTCCATTATCCGCATAATGACGCATTGGTCATAAAAATTAATTGTGGAAGCACGCAGTTATGGTGAGTATTGGTTGATAATGGGAGTGCTGTTGACATCCTGTACTACGACGCCTTTAAGAAGATGGGGTTGAATGAGAGCGACTTGAAGCCTACCGTCACTCCGTTCTATGGTTTCACTGGTGACAGCCTGATGCCTATGGGCATGATTGAATTAATGGTCAACGTTGGAACCTATCCTAGGGTTTCAACGATAATGACCCAATTTTTGGTGGTAAATTGCCCCTCCGCATTCAATGTTGTGCTGGGAAAACTGACACTGAGGGAACTTCGAGCCGTTACTTCAATCTACCATCTCACTATGAAATTCCCGACCCAACAAGGGGTAGGCAAGGTGCGAGGAAACCAATATGATGCACGGACTTGTTATAACAACTCGTTAAAACTCGCAGCAAAGGATGCGATGCCTCGCACAATGATGGTCCAGCTACCGGAAGAAGCGTCAGTCGAAGCATCGAGCAAAGTGTCAGTCGAAGCATCAGTTGAATCGTCAAACAAAGCGTCAGTCGAACCGTCAGTTAAAGCGTCAATCGACACGACCAGTGAAGACCTCAATCCCCGAGAAATAGACGAAGAGGTCAGAACTGGACCCATTGAAGATCTGGAGAATTTATCATTCGACATGTCTTCCAAGACTTTAAAGATTGGAACGAAGATTCAAGAGCCTGTGCGAGCTTTGTTGGCCGCTTTTCTGAAATCTAACTTGGATGTCTTCGCATGTCAACATTAGAACATGGTAGAGATCAATTCGAAGATCATATGCCACCATCTTAACATAGACCCGACAAAGAAGCCTGTATGGCAGAAAAGAAGAGCTATGAATCCAGAGCGCTACGTCGCATTAAAAGAAGAGGTGGAGAAGCTGCTCGAAATTGGATTTATAAGGGAATCTTTTTACCCTAACTGGCTTGCAAACTCGGTTTTGGTGAAGAGACCCAATGGGAAGTGTAGAATGTGTATCGATTTCACCGATCTCAACAAAGCATGCCCGAAGGACAGCTTCCCTCTTCCGAGAATCAACTAGTTTGTAGATGCGACATCGGGGCATGAACTCTTAAGTTTCGTGGACGCGTATTCTAGATACAATCAAATCCCCATGTACGAGCTAGATGAGGAGCATACCTCGTTCATCACTGATCGAGGATTATACTACTACAAGAAGATACATTTTGGACTCATCAATGCAGGAGCGACCTACAGCGTCTTGTCAATATGATGTTTGCAAAACAAATTGGCAAGACAATGGAGGTATATGTCGACGACATGTTGGTAAAGTCGGAGAAAGCCGAAGATCACATCAAGCACCTTGATGAGATGTTTAAAATTCTCTTAAAATATCAAATGAAGCTGAATCCCCAAAAGTGTGCATTCAGGGTAGGATCTGGAAAATTTTTTGGGTTTTATGGTCAATCAGCGAGGTATTGAAGCAAATCCTCAAAAGATACAAGCGTTAATTGATATGCAATCTCCTTGTAAACCCAAGGATATACAGAGCCTAGCAGGAAGAGTAGCTGCACTGAGTCGGTTTGTATCCAGGTCAACTGATAAATGCCAACTGTTCTTTGAAGTATTGAAAGGATCAAAGAGGTTCGAATGGACGAAGGAATGTGAGCAGGCATTCCAAGAGTTAAAAATACACTTGAGTTCTCCTCCACTCTTGTCGAAGCCAAACCCAGGAGAAGAATTATTCTTATATCTCGCTGTTTCCAAATATGCGACGAGTACTGTATTAATTCGCGAGGAGGACAATATACAGTGACCAGTCTATTATATAAGTAAAAGACTACTTGATGCCAAAACTAGATATCCAGAGATGGAAAAATTGGCACTAGCACTCGTCATCGCATAAAGAAAACTTCGACCTTACTTTCATGCTCACTCCAGCAGAGTTTTCACGAATTTTCTATTGAAACAGGTTCTACAGAAACCTAAGGCTTCAGGATGGCTGCTTAAGTGGGCCATTGAATTGAGTCAATTTGACATCAATTTTCAACCTTGCACTGCCATAAAGGGTCAGGCGCTTGCAGATTTTATTGCAGAATTTACATATGATGTCGTTCTTCCCACAAGAATACGTAAAAAACCTGCTTTAGATACATCAAGGTTGTGAAACTTTATGTTGATGGGTCATCAAACGAAAGTAGAGCAGGTGCGGGCCTAGTTTTAATCAGTCCTGAAGGGTATAACAATCATTATGTACTTTGCTTCAAATTCCCAGCGTCGAATAATGAGGCTGAATATGAAGTACTGATAGCTGGGCTAAAGCTTGCACAGGAAATGAAGGTCGAGATGATTGAAGTGTACAGTGACTCCTAGCTGGTCATTTGTCAGGTTAAGGGCGATTACCAAGCAAGAGGAGAGAGAATAATGGCCTATTGGCAGGAGGTACAACGATTGTTCTTAACATTCACTG
The DNA here is from genome assembly GCA_002914805.1 of Parasponia andersonii. Classification (NCBI taxonomy): domain Eukaryota; kingdom Viridiplantae; phylum Streptophyta; class Magnoliopsida; order Rosales; family Cannabaceae; genus Trema; species Trema andersonii. The sequence continues at coordinate 363,591 of JXTB01000398.1, forward strand.
CTTATAACATTCAGCTTCTTCCTCACATTGAAAATACCCGGGCGGATGCACTTGATAAGCTCGCTTCAACAAAAGATGCAGAGTTGTTGAATGTTGTTCCTATTGAATTTCTTGTATAGCCAAGCATCGAGGTTGAACCCTAAGTAACTATGCCAGTTGACAAAAAACCATCGTGGATGGATCCTATAATGCAATATTTACAAAATGGCAATCTTCCTGAGAGCAAAGACGATGCAAAGCGACTCCCATGAAGGCAGCCCACTATATCATCCATGATGAGAAGCTTTATCGAAGAAGTTTTAGCTCGCCATTATTATTATGTGTCAATAATAAAAAAACACGCTATATTATGAGGAAAATTCACAAAGAAATATGTGAAAATCATTATGGGGGGCAAGCACTTGCAAACAAGATTCTTCGACAAGAGTATTTTTGGCCGACTATGAAGAAGGATACATTAGAATTTGCTAAGAGGTGTGATAAATATCAACGGTTTGCGACTATTCCTAGAAAATCACATGTTCCTTTAACTACAATAACTAGTCCATGGCCATTTGCTGTTTAGGGAATTGATATTATCGGGATGCTTCCATTAGCACGGGGTGGTTTGAAGTATGCGGTGATCGCAGTTGATTATTTCACAAAATGAACAGAAGCTGAGGCCTTGAGCACCATTTCCGCAAAGAAGATGATAGATTTTGTTTACAAATCTATAATCTACCGTTATGGTATACCGCATACTATAATTTCTGATAATGGAAAACAATTTGACTGTGATGAGTTCCGAGACTTTTGCAACAACTTGGGCATCAAGAAGAGTTTCTCTGCTGTTGTTCATCTACAAGCCAATGGGCAGGTCGAAGTGATAAACAAAATACTTAAACAGAATATAAAGACAAAGCTAGAGGAACATAAAGGAGTTTGGCCAGAAGTACTTCCAGAAGTTTTTTGGGCTTATCGCACCACTCAACGAACCACTACTGGAGAGAGTCCATTCTCTTTAGCTTATGGATATGAAGCAATGATCCCAGTTGAAATTGGTGCGAGCTCTCTACGGCGATCTGTTTATGAGCAAGATCAGAATGATGTATTACTGAGAATTGAACTCGATTTTTTGGAAGAAAGGCGTGAACAATCTCAACTTTGAATTGCATTATATCAACAACGCACTGCTCGACATTATAACTCCGAAGTCAAAAGTAGACATTTAGTAGTTGGTGATCTTATTCTTCGAATAGTTCTACCTAATAATAAAGAGCAAGGTGCTGGTGTATTTGGACCTTCCTGGGAAGGACCTTATATTATTGATGACGTCATTCGACCTGGGACATACAAGCTAGCTCACATTGGTGGACAAAAGATCGAACATGCTTGGAATGCAAAACAACTTCGTCGTTATTATTAATGAATCTTCATGTTTATCTTCCATGTATTTTCAACGGCTTACTGTATCTTCATCATTTCGTCATTCGATGTCGTTCGTCAATAATATTTCTTCGGCTATTACTTCAACTTCATTTGATTCATCTCTTATAGTTTTATGGCAGTTTTCAGATACCATAAAACTCAGGGGGTAGTGGGATCAAAATATTATCTCCTACTTATTTCCTAAGGGACTATGCAAAACGTCCATTTAGAGGGGATAGAGTTTAAGATCATCAAAATATCTAAAATTTCTTAAAATCCTAGGATTTTCTCCTCTTTTCATGCCTTAGCATGTCGTATTATGCAATTTCCCTCCTCGAACAACAAAGTAACTAAGCAAAACGTTCATTGTTCAATATGATATATTGCTATATCATATTTTGCCATAGAACTTTTGAAAAACAGTATTGAGTTTGCATTACTCGTACTTACTATTTTCTTAAGCAACCTAATCTATCCTAATACTTAAAACTTGTTTTAAGTTAGTTGGATTCAAATCACAAAAAGCGTACCGATCAGTCACCTAATGATTGACTAAGTTAAAATTACAATGTTGTGTTTTGATTATTTTGCAAGAATATGTCTGACAAGGAAAAAATATTCATTAAAAGAATGCACCCGTATATAAGCAGAGAGAGAAAGGGGGACTAAGCCCGCATTGTTCTGAAACAAAAAATAAAAAAAATAATGTGTTTATTATGCAGAAGTGCTCACACCGCCATCCCCAGTTTTGGCAGTATCCTCCCTCCAACTCTGGACAAGCTCGACCACGTCCTTGCCAAGGATAGAGAAGTCAAAGTCTGGATGCTCGCAGAAGATGTTAAAAATAATGGTCGACGAGGCGATGATGTCACTAGCTTTATCTTCGAGCTCTTTGACTTCAGTCGCCTTGAACTCTTCGATAGCTTTGTGAACCGCCTCTGTTGTCGCCTCCTTCATGCGATCCGAATGCTCGGAGATAGTTTTCTCGAGCTCTTTGAGTTTCTCATCGAGATTCTCCTTCTCAAGCAGCTGCTGTCTCTCTAAGTCAAAAGCTTTTTCCTCCTCCTCCCGAGCTTTCTCCGAATTCTCAAATGCTTGGGTTATCTCTTCAACTTTTTCGGCCTTTTCCAAACATTCGAGGACCGGGACATGCATCAGGACAGCAGCAGCCGTGGTCTGAATATATAACCATTAATACCAAGAAATAATACATGGAGGAGAGAATAAAAAGATGCTTACATTGGCCAGCATCCTCATCGCAGAACTGAAGGCAACCTTGGCAGATCGTCGCTTCATCGTCTCCTAGCCCTCCTCAGAAGTGAAGCGATCAATGAAGGTTGCGCTCATACCAGGCTTCTCTGGTAATTGATTGAGAAGCGCGAAGAGCTCCTCATCCTTATCTACCAGGATCGGTTCTGAAGAGGTGGCAGCCTCCTTAGGTGGTTCAGAACGGCTCATTGTTAGAGGCTGTGGAGGAGGTGAGCTTGCCGAGATGTCCTTGAAGGCAACTTTTGGTTCTTTTGAATTGTCGACCTTCTCTTTCCCTTTCGATGACAGAGGAGTGCTCTTGGGTGTCTTGGATTTTACCATGGACCCGAGAGTGGAGGGCGGTGCTCGCAGGCCGCTACCAATAACCATCTCTATATAGATATGTCAGTAAGCGAGGTTATATAATACAATGATAATTAGAAAATGTATATATATATATATATGATTACCTTCTTGCTGTTGAGGAGCTGGTGATGATGTTGTTTCTAGAGAAGAAGGTTCTGAAGTTGAAAGGGTAGCAGGTGCTTTTCGTTTCCTAAGTTTGGAAGACGAGGTACTTTTATCCATCTGTTTCCTTGGCTTCTTTTTCTTTGAGCTCGAAGGTCTGGGCGAATGGACGAGGGGGTCAGGGAACGCGGCTCCCTTTAGAAGCAGACCACAAGTGACCAGGTTCATGGAAGTACCAAGTACCTTCCAATCAAATTCCTCAATTGGAAGGTCAATGATTTTGTACATCCTTGCGAGCTGTTCCCTGGAAAGTCTGGGCCGTTCCCTATTGTCTGTGTTGACATACGCGCGATCAGGATAAAAATAACAAAACAGAAAACGGCGATAAATTGAAAAACTACCTACTAGGATTTTGAAAGAAGCCGTTATCTACATAGTCAAAGTGGAAAAATGGATTTTTCCATTTTCCCATATTGTTGCGAACCCCGTATATTATTTTTATTACCTGGTTCGATCATTTGCTCGCATAAAAGAAGCCAAGATTTGACGAGTTTGATTTCACTTGGTAAAACCAAGCGAACTCTTCAGGAGAGGGGGAGTCTAAACCTAATTTATGGTAAAGTATGTACAAACCTACCATATATCTATATGTATTAGGAGTCAGTTGGAAAGGGACGACCCCATAGTAGTCGATAATTGATTTTATGTATGGATGAAGTGGGAGGTAGACACCGCACTTGAGAACTGCTTCAGAAAACGAAACAATTCCGCGTGGTGGTGTGTGTGGTCAATTGAATTCTATGGGTAGGCGAAGAGGGATGGCGATCTTATAGTTACACATGATTTTGCTGAGCTTGTTCGATGTGTAGCTCGTCCTTATATTGGTACATGACTAATTCCCCTCTATGTATTGATAGCCCGATGCAAAGGTCTGCATCCCTAATATGTCGAGGCCACTGGTCCTGAGGGAGGTGGCCTATGCGAAGACTATTTTGCCTGACCCTTGTTATCTCTACCTCGGGTTCTGACTCAAGGTAATCTTCAAGGTTTATGGAGCTAACACTGGAATTCTTAGAATCTCCTGAGAATGCATTCCCCTCCCTAAAATCCTCACTACTAGACATCTGAAAAGAAATACGGATGGGTTTAGTCCTATGCGAACATCAAGGATTTTCACTATATGCTAGTAAATTTTGGAGGTTCACCCTAGGATTGTATTAACAAGCAAGCTCATCGAATTTTTTCTAATTGGTCTACAGATTCATAAAAATTGCTCGAGCAGTTCGTAAAAAAAATAAAAAATACAGGTTATCAGACCGTAGAAACTCTTTCACGAGTTCGTCTTTGTCCATTATCTAGAAAAGAGTCTATTCTATGAACTGGTAAAGGGGATCTGAAAAATTCTCATTCCAGTCCATTCAAATATGGGATGTGTTTCAATTCCTAGAAATTTAAACTGTAAGTTTTTCCGAGAATAGACGAAAAACAATAGGAGGGAAGAAATGTATAACCTTTCTTCGAAAGCAAAGGGATTAAGATATGGTCTGAACTCTATCGGAGAAGATACTAGAACTATGCGAGCTGAAGAACGAAACGACGCTATAGGGTTTGCTCTGAAATACTTTGGGTTTAGAGAGATGGAAAACGAGAGAGTTTATAATGAAGCATCGCTAAATCACAGCTGTAGATCAAGGTATTTGATTTTTAGATCTAAAGGACGAAGTTCACACGGGATTTGATTTTTTCCGAAATTAAATCAGTATCTTTCAAAATTTGAAACGATTTGATTTAAAGATGATAGTTGGCATCATCGCTATCATTAAGTCTCCTCGAGTTCTGCTATTTTTCTTAGAAAAGGCGACATGTGTTTTCATCTGTCAGGAAAAAGTGCGCGTCATCTTGAGAAAGGTGATATTTGAGATTTGGCGACTCTTCGACTCTTTAAGGATCTCAAGTCTAGGTCGTGACGTTGCATTTTTAAACTCGCACTTACATTAGAAGGAAGCTCCATTTTATCCTAAAGAACTAATGGAGCTAGGGGCAATTGTTGTGCAATCCAAAATCCTATGTCAGGTCACATGAGTAAGATTAAGTGCGACCTCTTCTGAAAGAGTTGCATACGACCTCCACCGCATAGGTTACATGCGACCTCCTCCGAATAGGTTAAGTGTGATCATGATGAAAAGGAGACTAGTCTACGCTTCGTCAAACGGGTAACCTACAAAGAAAAGAAAACAAAAGTTTCTCTTTAAAGATCGACCAATTACCTTATTTAAGTTATTACCCAATTATATTATTACTCAAATGGTATTGCCCGATTGTACAGTTACCCATTCTCATAATTGGTAACATTAAGCTACTCTCATCTATATAAAGGGAGTTCAATGTTTCGGTGAGGGGGCTAGAATTTTTTCTGATCTAGGTAGGCTGAGGAATTCTTGAGAGAAACTTTTCTTACTTTCTTCTTCTTTCCAGATAATACATTGTAATTCTACATTCTTGTAATTCTCCAGAAAAAAATAGTGAAAAATAGTGGACGTAAGCTCATCTTTTTTGGGGCTGAACCACTATAAAATCTTTGCCTCTTTATTTGCTTTGATTAATAACCCTTTTTATACAAGCCACATCTTGCAATTTTTTCTAAATTTATTGTTGACAAAACCTCCATCAACACCCATTGTTGGTACAATGATTCACATCAATAATGATCTTATAGATATATAGATATGCATCGACATGAAACGGATGGATATATATTAAGACAATGTATAAATTACTATAATATTCGATTATAAAAGTGATAGTGTACTACTGACTGATATAACAACCATTTTCTTTTTTAATGCAGAAAAGGGAAGACAAATTACGTGACATGAGTTGGACCAGAACAACGTAGAATCCATGGTACTAAAACCACGGCCGGCCTCTTTTTATTAAACCTAATGATATCTTCAAATTCAGACAATAATGTTTGAACTTGTCCAGGAATATTGGTAGGAGTATATGTCTCTTTAGGTACAAAAAGAAGGTTGGTCCTGGTAGGGGTTGTTTGGTTATTTTGTAGCTTCAAAAAACCCAAAGTAATCTTCATATCATCATTGTGGAAACTGTATGTGTTAGCTTTGTGATTATACATAGTGTTTAAATTGAATTGCCACAGTCGAGCAAGCAACATATGACAAGCAAGAATTGACAGATGCAAAATAAAAAATGTAAATTCCAAACATAAAACAATATGACCTAAACAAGAGATTGTAAATGAATAGATATATTAAGTTGGGATGATTGAATCCTCCTCGGTTGCAAATCTGGATACAATTGCTGCAGTAATGTTTATGACAAAATTCACTCTAGTAACAGAAAATTCCATCAATATATAATAATCTTCCGAATTTATTATGTTTTAAATTCTTTAAACCAGATTTAACATATTCCTATGCTGATCCAGTTCTCAATACTTCCTTTATAGCATCGATTTTCAATAGGTTATACATGATAACGATATATTCCTATGTCATTACTAATTCAGGAATCCACTAAAAAGACACTTGAAATATGTATCAGTCAAGTTAGATCCAACTAAAATTAATCTTTCCAGAATTAATCCTAGTTTATTTATCCTAAATATTGGTGGCCAAACAATAATAGGAATTAATGATAAAGCTCACTTGAATGAACAAGAGGAAATTACCATAAACACTTAAAACAACATTTAATCCTTCATTACTACCTTAGATTCATCAATATCCCAGCTAAGAAAAACTTAGCTCATGTTCTGGGGCTCAAAAATCAGCAACCCAAAGTAATTCATAGATTACAGAAAGTTCAAGATAAGAAAAAGAAATCAAATACAAAGAAGATTTAAGAAGGTAAGGAAAAATCTAGCTAGATAATGGTAAATCGGGCTCCCTGTTGCTAGTACTCCTTCTCCTTCGTACTTTCTTCTCTATATTGTCTTCCTCTCTTTCTTTTCTTTTCCGTCTTTTTCTTCTGGTCAACCGTCCTCTCCTCTCCCTTCCTACAGTACATTTTTCTTTTATATCAGAGTAGGTAAGGTACCCTAACACACGTGTCAGCCAAATATGGAGTGAGGACCACTTTTGCTTCATTTTCCCTTAGTTGGTATTTAAGATTAGCTGTCAGCACCAGCTGTGCGTAAAAGATGCCAGCTAGAAAAAGAATTCTGCTGTTCAGTATTGCTCCAGCGCATTGCTGCAGCAAAGTTACTTCCAGCTTTTACTTAAGTTCAGCATTCCTTCAAAGATGTGGCCATTTAAATTCATCAGAATTCAAGTCCTAATTTCAGTATTTCTACTAGAAATAAAAAGAAAATAAAATAGATATTGACTATATTGAATTGTAATCATCGGAAACACTACAGACAAAAATAAAATAAAGAAAAACACTTAAACTAGACAATTTGATCCTTTAAAACAACTATCCCAAGACTCAAAAACATACCAAATAACTTTATTTTTATAGAGTTATCAATCAACAACATCACATAATACCTCATCTTTGTATTTACTAATGGAGAAAGGAACTCGACATTGTTGTGTTACCTTTGTTTCACCGACGTCCTTGATCCAGCCAATGCGATACGGCGCAATATGTGGTTGGGTTGGTGGTTGCAACTTGTCCACCATAGTCTTTGTTACTATATTCTCGCTACTTTCACTATCAATGATAAGATCACATACTCGTTGTTCAACCGTATAGCGAGTCTTAAAGATGTTGTGTCGTTGCATATCCTCTTCCTTCTTTGGTGTATACATCAGTCATCTTATCACTAAGGAAATACCTTCATCTCCATAAATGACTTCCTCAGGTTCAACTTCATCTACGTACTCTTCATTATCGAAATATGTCTCATCTCTTTTGACGTTGTCATCATGTATAGCTAGATTGACGGGTCTATTATGATGATATTGATTTGAATAGTGGCCTGTTTGTCCACAACGATAACATTTATTACCTCTTGGGACTGCATAAGGGTTGTTCGTGTTGTTGTTGGCTACTTTTCTTTGCGTTCGAGCGGTTGGTTGGTTATGAGAAGGAGCTAGTCTTACTGCTTCATCATGTGGTCTTGCCATGGCCTTCACTTTGCTCAAATCAGATCTTTGTGGTGGTGAAAAGGATTGTGCAGTTGTTGGATTGTGATTTGTCCTTTTGTTGAGTTGAGTTTCAATTTTCAAAGCGAGTTGAATTGCACTAGACAAAGTATTATGAGATTATTTAAATACCTCGTCTTGTATATTTGTACGAAGTCCATCAATAAATCTTGAAATCTTTTGACTTTCAGATTCGCGAATGTCGACTTAGGCAGCCAGTTTGTGAAACTCGATTACATATTCTTGTACTGTCCAGTATACTTATCGGCAACGTTGATACCGACTGAAAAGTGCTTGTTCGTAATCTGGAGGTAGGAAGTGCTCGATCATCAATTGTTTCATTCGCCGCCAAGTGTGAACTTTGTTTCTCCCTTGCCGAATATGTGTCATTTGTAATTGATCTCACCAAGCTAGCGCGCCTCCTTTGAGTCGATAAGCCACCAATTTGACTTTTATGTGTTCTTGCGTACCCCAATATTCAAAGAACTTCTCTACTTCAGCTAGCTAATCAAGGAATTCTTCAATTACGAATAGACCATTAAATTGCGGAATCTCGATCTTCATGCAGTAGTCATTTTGCTGAGATCCTTGGTTGTTTTGGGGCATGGCTGGTCCTTCATCATCTTCACTAGAATCTTCATCTTGGAAAAGTTGATTTCGATGCCACCTAAAATTTCAAAAGGATTAACTTCGTCACGTCTTCGTTACTCATAATTGTTGTTTCGTCTCCCAAGGAAGTGTTGAGTCATATTCGTAAGCATTGTCTCTAGATTTTGTAATCTTCTATCAAGTGCACCCACAGACTCCTTTGTTGCGAACTCTTCCACAGCAGGATTTTGTTGGCTAGACTCTCCATCTGACATCCCTTTTTTTTACTTTTTACTTTTTTTTTACTTTTATAAAAAAGAAAATAGTATAAACTTTTAAAAGTAAAGAAAAGTAGAATTACTTTTTTTTAACTTTTTTTACTTTTTACTTTTTTTTTTTTTTGCTTTTATAGGAAGAAAATAGTACCAACTCTTAAAAGTAAAGAAAAGTAGAACTCTCAAAAATCTAAATAATAAAAAAAAAATAAAGCTTACAAAAATATATATTACCTTAAAGGAATGAAGCAAGTTCTCCAAGGAAGAAACCTTGATATACGCCATTTTTTTTTTTTTGGAAACAAAGATAGTGTATGGAAGGGTTATAAGTGTATGTATAGTAAATAATTGTTGTAGGAAGGTGATGGTAAGGATTAGATAACAAAGGTGATGATGAAATAAGGAGACTTTTTTTGTTTTTTTGATGGAAATAGTGTAGGGTGACGGTAACAGAAAAGCTCTGTCTGATACAGAGGTGGGCTCTGATACCAATTGACATAGCGGGTCACTAGATTTCGCTCTAACTTGCGTTCTCACAATGAGAAAAGAAATAAGTAAAATTTTCAAAGAGAATTTAGAAGAGAAAACTAAGATTTGATTGAAGATTGAATGCTTACAGCTCTTACTAATGAAGGCAATTTATACAAGTTTAGGATAAATCTAAACCATCCAATAAAATAATTCTAAGAAACTTATAACCATACACCTAGCATCTACCAACCAAACATACTTAAATTGTTCACCTAACATACTTCAAATAAATAAATTGTTCACCTAACACACTTCAAATAAATAAGCTAAATAATCTAACACATTTCAAATAAATAAGTCTACGATACCTAACATACAAAAGCATTCTACCAATCAATGAAATGTTCATTAGATTAGGTTTTGGAATTTTAGGCCTTAGTTTTGGGTCATGGATGTGGACTGATATTTGGTTGTGGGCTGCTACATCAGAAGAAGAGTACTGCTACAGATTTTTTTCTCGAGCACGGGATGTTTAGGCAGGGTATTTAGGATTTCTCTAGATCGGGTATTGATCTTGGGTCTCAGGTCTTAGGTCTTAGATCTAGCAAAATTAAGTGCAACATTACTCTAAAAAATGTTGCTTAAACAAGCGTGAACTAAGAAATAACAACACGCCTAAGGAAGTGTTAAGAAAGTGTTGTTATTGGGTCTTGGTTCATTAAAAACACAATACTTCCACTGATAGTATTGTAATAGAGCAATTTTTAAAATCTTTTTGTAACACTTTTAAAATGAATGTTGCAGAAAAGTAAAAAAATACATATCTCAACATTTTTTTCACAAATATTGCCTAAAGGGTGTTGTCTATTATCCTTTTTCGTAGTAGTGTTCCTTTTTGTAGAGGACCATCTCTAGCCATGCCCAACTCTGGCGGTGAATGTTTCCTTCGTGACCGCCTATTCTTGATCGTTCACAATAGCACATCATTAGTTGGCCGCCACGCCCAAGCTGAGAGGACTGGCACGACAAAAGCTCCCTTCGCCAGCCGTGCCATGCCATTTTAGAATAGATATAGAGTAGGATAAAAGGGGAAAAGAGAGGAATAGATTTTAATTGGGAAATTAAATAGGAATGAGAACTGGTTACTCTTTATACGTTGGTTGCAAGTAGAGCGTAAAGTAGGGCAAAGCCAGGAATTAATTCAGAGTAGACACAATTTGATTTAGACAACTTTATTAAAACTTAATGAAGACAAAATTTTGAACTCAAATAGTAACACAAAATATAATTCAAGGGTTTAAGAGTGTCATTGACATTAGCATGATCAATTCTCATTTGGAAAAATTTTAAATAGTTAACAAAAGAATGGATATCAAGATCCAATTTTCATTTCCAACTAGTGAATACCGTGTAAGAAAGAATTTCAAAATTATAACACAACAATATATTTTACTTAATAAACTAACTATTAACCTTTTGGGACTCGTATCATCTGTCAAGGTTTCCTATCTTTTTCTCTCTCCTGCCGCATTTTAGTCGAGACGTCAAATAGGTCATGGCTCACGTGATGCATGTCCCTCTTCAGTCTTCTAATGGAAAGTGTCTTCCATTTGATCAATTAAGATTTTAAAAGGGAAAAGCCCAAAGGTCGAACTTCCGTCTTCCCTGTCTCTCTCATGAGTAACTAAGTTCGAGATCAAAAAAGAGTGATCAGTGTACTGAGACAAACAACAGGGCCGCCGTCGCACGTGCCGACAACAACGTCGGAGTACCAAACATTCTCTGTGTCTCAGCCTCCTCTTGGCATCAATTTGTAGAGTCCAGACACAATTCAAATCCTTCTCTCCCTAGCTTATTTTTTAAAGATATTTTACTATTTTTAATTTATGGTGATTTCACTATTTCCAGAAAGTGGACGCTTCCTCCTAGTCGACAAGAAGGAACCGAATAATACAAGAATAAAGCTTTTAGAACTAAACACCTATTCAAAGAAGATTAAAGTGAACCTACAAGAGGAGCCCTAAATCAGAGGAGGAAGATTTGGGACTTTCTTCGCTCGGCCTTGACGATGATGATGGAGTTCTCAATAGAGACGGCGGAGAGGAAAAAGAGAAAAAGTGGCCAGAGAAGGCTGGGGTGATGGCACCGAGGGAGTATTTGGCATATGCTTTATTTCATAGTTCTTCTCCGAATGAGGAGAGGAGTGCTGCTGGTTCTTCTCCATTATTGGTGGAGATTTTAATGATATATAACGAAAGAGCTTGGTATTTGATTCAGTCTATTGCAAATAATTAACCCTTTTTTCTTATAAATTAAAAGAGTTATCTCATTTTATTATATTCATACGTTCATAAATTCCTAGAGATAGGAGAAACCGAATCAATGGTGACTGCCTCAAAATTTGGAGGGGAAGAAGAAGAAGAAGAAGAAGAAGGGCAGGTATCACGTGACACGTGACTTTCTAATACTTTTTCTTTCATTTATTTAAATATTACACGATTTAAAGTTGCTTCTTTTCCGATACGAGCATGTGAGTTTTATTGATGTGTCAATGTCTTATTCATCAAACAAAGAATGAGATTTTCGACATAGGATTCAGCTCCCAATTTTTGAGAATAATGATACGTGCATACGGTGCTTAACAGTACGTAATAATAATGCGTTACAGAATGATTATAGTGTGGGATTCATTTTATTTATTATAAATATCCAATAACAAATTTTTATCTCATGTAGTCTCGGGTATTCGCGGTGTCTATCGCATTGTCATAAACAAATGAGGGCAATAGTGATGGCACGAATAAACAAGACATAAAAGTACTAGCTATTGCCCTTAAAAAAGAGAATCTGATTAAGTGGCTTGGCAAATCTGACCCAACAAGTAATATCGAGGACAATGTCCTCTGTAAAAGTGTGCTCAGTCGCTGGAACTAATTTCGTGTGATGAATTTTTACTTTTTATTTTTATTCTTTTAAAAATAGTACTAGCGAAGACAATGTCTTCAGTAAAAACTTTGGTGCACAGTGCGAAATAATGGCACCGTGCCAAAAAATTTGGGCACACCGTCCAAACATTTTCTCAAGGTGATCCCGCTATCTCAAGTCCTGCTCCTGCTCCTTGGTGATCCCGCTATCTCTCGGCCTGACAGTGGCGGTGCTCTTCCAACGCTCTCACGATTCTCTCAAGCTACATCAACGGCTTTTCCTTTCACTCTGTGAACTTGTTTAAACATATGCATATATAATTTTTTTCTAAACGTAGAACAAGTGAGAAGGGACGAAGTCAAGATTTCTCACCCCAGGCCGAGTTGTAATTATAATTTAAAAAATAATTAAAAATAATAATAAATATTATAATTTACTTAACACAGTTTTATTCTTAAAAAATGTTTGGTAATAAATTTGATTTATTATCTATATCATTAAATATATCTTTTTCAATATAAATAAGTAAATGTCGATTTTTTAAAAAAATTTATAGAATATAATATCATCTATATATTAATAATAATAATTAGTAAAATTAATACTAATATTATGAATCGATAAATGAGAAATTAAACATTGTATCTTATTACTTCAACTATTTTTTATGTAAGATTACTGATATTTTTTCAATCCATTAAATTTCTCAGTGAAATACAGATTAATTATATATATTTCAAGTTGATGATCAAGTTTTCATGAATTCTATAGTAGAAAAATTTTCCGTATAATACTCAGTAAAATGAGTTGACTTTTTTTATTATTAAAAGCTGAAAATATATCACATAGACATACGAACGGAGCCAATTTGCTGGTAGGGGGCTAAAGCCTCCCTCAATTTTTATTTTTTTATATATTCATTAAATTTGTTAAAATTTTTATATAACTCTTAAAAAAGTTTGAAAAATAAAATTAAACCCCCTAAAAGATTTTGAAAATATAATAAAATCTCATAAACCTATACTTAAAGTTTGCTGTATTAGTTAATAAAAAAAAGTCCAAACTCATTTCGGAATTAATATAATTCATTATTTTATTTTAATTGATTTCAAATAAATTCAATAAAGAAAATATATGCTTTACAAACTTGTTTTTTTGTATGGCATAATTGTGTCTATGTGATATATTTTTAGCTTTTAACAAGAAAAAATTAACTCATTTTATTGAGTATTATCAAAAAACTTTTCTACGATAGAACTCATGAAACTTGATCATCAACTTGAAATATATACAATTAATTTGTATTTCAGTGAAAAATTTAATGGATTGAAAAATATCAGTGATTTTGTATATAAAATAGTTGAAGTAATAAGATACAATATTTAGTCTCTCACTTATCATGATATTGGCATTAATTTTACCAATTAATTTTACCAATGCTCGACATGTCTGATTTTTGCAAGCAACATAGTGGGCTGCCGATGAGCTCGTTTGATACGAATTCTCTTTCGGCAGTAGAAGCTATTCAAAGAAGGAATGTTTTCTCTAAGAACAACTCTATTATAAATGGTATTCTGGATTTGTTATAAGAAGTCGATGATCGTCCTTGCTATTTTATTCCTCAGTTGATGATTAAAAAGCAACCTATAAATTTATTTTTCTCGTCTTATTATCTTAGATGCTAAGTAGAATAAAATCAATGTATTTCATATCTTAACTAGAGATTTGCTAGATACTAATTAATAAAAGTCCAGAGCCTCTCTTCCTTTCAAAAAAAAAATAAATAAATATTCCAAAAACTCGCATAGGGTGTGCAATCCTACAAAACGGCAAAACTGCCAAAACAGCCCTCCGAACATCTTGACTTGGTCAATACATCGCTACGCTGCCTTTTCTACAGTACCTGTTGATCAATGGCTCTTTTTGGGGAAAAAAAAAAAAAAAGAAATTATCCACGATTGAAGTGCGCATGCATACAATTAAATAATATTATCCTTTTCATTTTTTTTTTTCTTTTGAAAGTATAGGGAACGACTAAAATCGCTTGTTTTCTTGCTAAATGAAACCCCCTAAAACAATTACCCAATGAAGAGAAAAACACAAAAAAGTGAAAAAAACGAAAATATGATTTTATAGGCAAATGGGTATGGGTATATGCTCTATATATTCGAAGTATTTAATGAAATTTCTCAAAGTTAAAAATTAAAATATTTTAGGTATAATCATATTTTTTTGAACAATTATTGTGTGAGAAATATAGCTGTAAATTTTTTTATTTTTAAAGTAAGGCTTAACTAATGACCACCACTTGCTACAAATTTAAAAAAAAATAATACACACTCTACTAAGGTTTGAATTGACCCACAAACTCACACACACATTCCTCAAGCCTTTGATCAACTGAGCTAGTCCGAGTTAGCTAGATATAATTGTAAATTAAGCACATTTAAAGCATATTTAATGAATTTCTGTAGACAGAATTATATTCTTTTTTTAAAAAAATTAAATAATATAATGATCCTAGAATTATAATCACTATAACACTTTATCTCTTGAATTTTCAAGTTATATAATAATAATTTATAAATAATATAATTGTAAAAGCAATGTCCCATTTGTTAACAAAAAATAGTCATGAACTAAATATATAATTGACATTATTTATTTTTATGAGTCAAAATCTAGTTTTTAGTCTTAATTATTAAATTATGCAGTTTGCACAAACTTATTTATGTTAAAAGTTTAATAGTTTGTGGGAAAAAAATTATTATTATAATAATTACATAAATCTTGATAGTCTATTATGTATGTTAAAAAATCATAATTTTATTATTGACTACAGTGATTAAACTATGTGTTTTGTGATAATTTAATTTTATTAAATATTTAACCAATTAAGTTTAGTTCACTTAGTTTAAGGATTTAGGTATATATGTGTGAATACGAGAGAGTCAATATTTTATACCTTAGTAGTGTATGTGATATTTTCTTTTAAATTTATGATAAGACGTGGTACTTAACTAAGTTTTAATTTTTTAAAAATAATTATTATTGTAATAATTATATTATTTAAGAACGACTATTATTATATAAATTAAAAATTCAGAGCTAAAACTGTTATAATTGAAGGATTATTAATATTTAATACCATTAACCTAAAAAGAACAAAATAATACGGAAACTAAAATGAGGAAACTTTTGCAAACGCAGCCTAAATAGTCCTCTCCCTTGAGCACCGCCATTGAGAAAATCCCAAAATATCTTCGAATTCGATCATTGAAGCACCCAAATCTCAACCTCCATGCCTCCAGATCCTCACCACCACCACAACCATGCCGTACAAGGGCCATCGCCGAAACCTAACCAGAAGGTGCTTTCCCTCATCCTCAAAGCCCTCATTATGACCTTCATAACCTCCCTCTTCTTCCTCTTCCTCGGCGTCGCCGCCATTCTCTTCCTCTGTCTCGCCGGCGGAGCCCTCCACCGCCGCCGGAACAGCGGCTCCAGCGCTGGCGAGCCCCGTCACCCGAATTCCGCTCCTGGGTTCTCGCCTCGGGACCTCAGGAGGCTTCCCCAGTTCCGTTGCCCGAAGGGGATCGAGGCTGAATGCGTGGTCTGTTTGGATGGGTTTAGGGAAGGTCAATGGTGCAGAAGACTCGTTGATTGTAGTCACGTCTTCCACCGTAGGTGCCTTGATACGTGGTTGCTTAAGGTCCCCGCCTGCCCGATTTGCCGGACACGTGTACGGTTGGATTTGGGCGATGCGGCATCGTCGTCTTCGGCTTCGTCTTCTTCGGCGTCGGCAAATTTGGGAGAGGAGGCTAAGCAGTGGTGGGGTTTCGATATTGGGCAGCGGATTTGAGTGTTTGATAGGCATGTAATGTAATGTAATGTAATGTAAGTTATGCATAACTTTTGAGATTTTGTATGATATGTGACTTGGGTTTTTGTGCTAATGCATAGTAGGTTCTAATTTGAATAAGAATCAAAGCATGTTTTTTCATGCATATTTCTTTTTCTACTCTTTTCTTTTTGTGGTGGAGAAATGGTAGTGTGATTAGGTTTGTGATATGAGGTTTCTTTTCATGGAACTTAGTTGGTGAACCAAAGCTTTTAGTTTTATTTGTTTTTGTGGTTCAATTGAGATGATGCGAGGTCTTTTGTTTGGAGAAGCAACAGCAGTAGCAGATAAGCACTTACTTTTTGGATTTTGTATGATATGTGACTTGGGTTTTTGTGCTAATTTATAGTAGGTTCTAATTTGAATAAGAATCAAAGCATGTTTTTTCATGCATATTTCTTTTTCTAATTTTTTCTTTTTGGGGTGGAGAAATGGTAGTGTGACTAGGTTTGTGATATGAGGTTTCTTTTCATGGAATTTAGTTGGTGAACCAAAGCTTTTAGTTTTATTTGATTTTGTGGTCCAATTGAGATGAAGTGAGGTCTTTTGTTTGGAGAAGCAACAGCAGTAGCAGATTAGCACTTGTTTTTTCATGGCCACAATTTCCAGCTTTATTATTCTTCTTGGCCAAATACACAATGATTTTCTTTAATAGTTATTCGTCTTGAATTAAAAAGAACATGTCCTTGAAAAGAAACCCAGGTTTAGGTTTGTATGTTGTGCACTTTGTGCATTGTGCTTCTGTAGGAGCCTGAGTTCTTGTTTTGATCGTGATTATGATCTTTAGGAGTTTTAGTTTTAGATATCTCTTAACAAGAAGGAAGGCTGGCAGTGATGGCAGCTGAACAGGCCAGATAAGAAGACAAGAGTGATTCCACAATTTGTCCAACAAATGTTTTTGCGTGTTTCTTTCCTTATTAATATGTACTTATATAGTTTCAGTGAGATTAAATCAATGTGGTCGTATAGAATAATTAAGATCCACATAAAATAGCTGCATAGCTCAATACCATTATACTTACATGCATCATTAACTCGTTGGATGAGAAGGCGGGGAAAGAGGTAGATAGGATATTAGTGTGGAGTAGATGAAGCTTCCACTCTTTATCGGTTTCGGTTTTAGTGCTAGAAACCACGGAACTGTTGAAGCCTCATTTATGATGGAGGATACCTCATAATAACTTTGGCTTGTGGAGTGCTCTGTAGTAATTTTTCTTATTTTGCTTTATGGTTTTATTCTATAATCCCTAGGTCATGTTCGTTGGCTTGGAAAGGCAAAAGAATTGGAATTGCTGGCTTGTGTGGCTACTCAATCAGTTCCTAGTGCTTACCCTTTCAGATGAAGGTTAATTGAAATAAAAAGGAGATTTGACAATAAGCTCTGCACTAGTGGTAGTGTGTTTGGTCTTGAGGTTTCAAGTGTGAGATTCTGCTCTTTGCGGCGGTGACAAATTGTGTTGCTCATGTTAGTTTTACACTAGCAAACTGTTTACCATTTCTGGATTGCCAGTCAGTAGCTTTACGGTAGATGTGCCAATTTTGTGCTTTTCCTTGAGATTTTGCAGGATCGGCTTCAAACTAAATAGCATAATTTTCTAAACTGATTAGTGTATTCGCCTGCTTATATGTGGCAGATATATTTAGCGGTTAACTATGATTTTTCACTAGGTATGTTTTCGTCTTACCTCTTAACTACAAAATTAATGTCTAATAACTAGGCATCAATTTCATTTTCTGATTTCCTTTCTCCCTGTTATTCTTGCTACACGATTCCCAGAACTTCCTTTCCCTCTCTTCTCTTATCCAATCTGTCTCGCCTTATCTCCACTGTCCATCATCATTTCTTTCTTCGTCACTGTAGCATCCTGGGCCTCTGGCTACTCTTTATCTCCTTCAATCATCCAAAGGGCATCTTCTTGTGATGTCACTGTGGTTGTTGGAGCTTGTGGTGTTAATGCATTATGGTGGCGCAGAGTTATTCGTAGTAACGGGCATGCAGCGACAAAACAGATTTTCCAAGTATTGGACATTTGTTGATATTTGGATCAACTTTTCTGACAATGAAATTTTCTGGGTCAAGTTGCCCTGCAAATTTTATTTTGGTAAATCTGTGATGGTAAGTTCTGTGCTGATTTTTCTTGATTTTTCTTTCTTCTTTTTTTTTTTTTTAAATGATTGGTAGCTATCTATTTGATTTAATTGGTGAATTAGCTGGTTTTTGTCTGGCATTAATTTTTGCTTTGGGAATAATTTAAAAAAAAAAAAAAAAAAATTTATTGTTTTGAAACTTATGGTCTTCAGATACCTGAAAACTAAATTGCCTCAAAATTGAAAACCGATATATTGATTCATTGTCAGATTTATTTTGTTTGGATCTACTTTTAGAATTTTCGTGTTTAGAAACCTGTTTAACATCCCTACTTCACTGGAAAGCATTAAACATCCTTGTAGGCTTATTACTAAATGAAAGTTGTTAAAGAAGTGTCTCTAACTCTCCTTGGAAATAAGAAGTATGGGCAAACATACTCTGGGCAATTTTTTAATTTACATGTGTATATGGGGCCCTCTATATGATTCTGCTGAGATGACCAGTGGCAACAATGTTTTCCTTACTCGGCATAATTTCTTTCATCAGGAACAAAATGGTTAGTGATAACAAATTTCCAGTTGGGTTGTTTCAATGAATTTTATTTTTCTTCCAAGTAGTACAATCTGTTAGAAGAACTTTTTCTTTATTCCAGCGTCCCGAATCTGTGGACAAGAAATTTATAAATGGATGTAGTAGTAGTAGGTTGTACTTGGCTTAAGCTTAAGCTGGTCAAACAACCCATGGGGTTAGTTACGGTGGTCAGGTCCTGAATTGCTCAATTGAAATTTGGGTTTTGATTTCTCATGGGACCCATCTACCATCTAGCTTTCTGCCTGCCAAAGATTATAGGGCCCATTGTAGGGTTCAACGGGAGGACAACTGTAAATATATAAATAAAGATAAAAAGAAGGTGAAAAAAACCTCTGGTTTGTTTTCAAAGCTGATACCTGTATTTCCTGAATTTCCCTGTAATTGAAACACTGGTATTTATTAGCACGAGATGTAAGCTTTGACTTCCCGGCTTTGGTAATATAATATGCTTTGCTGATCATCATCTGGTTTTGGTTGCATCAGTATTCAGTCTCACAACCCATTATTCATTCATGATTGTATGATCTCTCTGTTGGAGAAATTAGTTTGTTTATGCTCCATACTAGACCTTATTTGACAACTATGCTTTGATTCAAAGTACTTTGTGATATATGCTTTTGGACATAAATACCCCTAAAAATAACAAAGCATACCTTGTCCTTGTGCGTAAATCTCTCTCTCTCTCTCAATCGCATGAAGCTTCCCCTCCCTCATTCACTCTCTGTCGCACGAACCCAGAAAAAGGCCACTTGAAACCTCACCGCGAACCAAACCTCTGTGAAGCATTCTCTCTCTCTCTCTCTCTCTCTCTCTCTCTCTCTACCGTGAAGCTACCTCTCTCTCTCTCTCTCGAACGACCGAAAGAATGAGACCACGATTTTGACATCTCACTCAGTCCTATCTTTGACCAATTTTTGACGATTTTGACCAAGGATCTTGATGGGCTTCGATTAATTAGGATTTCGACAGAGTTTCGATACGTGTTTTTGATGGTTCGACAGGTTTCAACGAAAATTCGATGGCTTTCAATGAGGAGTTCTACGGATTTGGTGACAAGTATTTCGACGGGTTTCGATAACTAATATTTCAATAGTTTTCGATAAACATTCGATCGGTTTTGATACATACGAATTTCGACGCTTTTGGCAAGGATTTCAGTTGGATATAAGGTTATTTCGGCACCATTTCGATGCATTTCGACGCACTTCGACAGCTTTAAGACAAGGATCTTAAGAAGAATTTATAGTTATTTCAATGACCCTTTAAAGCATTTGGACACCATTACAACGGTTTCGATGAGCATCACAACTTTCAGATTCGATTTTTAAATGTTCTTTACCACCATCAAGAATGAAATCGAGAGTCGTTATTGCAAAGTGCAGGCAACCCAGTTGGAAACAAACTCAACATAGACAACAAATTCAAGATAGAAATCTGGGTTTGCAAACGTGAAGGTGGTTTTTTTGCACTTTGATAGAAACACATGCCTCATCTATTCCTATATCTATCAGACGAAGAGCGAGGAAAAAAAAAAAAAAATCTATCAGACGAACCCGAATTAGTTTGCAAATGACTCATAAAATGGACTGGGCTTTTGAACGTGAAGAGGAGTAATTTTAGCAGAGAAATTGGTAAAGAGAGAGCATAGCATAGAGAAAAATGGAGCATAGTTATTTTAAGGGTATATTTTTGTGAATAAGTTGTCCCAATGCATAGAATTTTTGAGTTTTATCAAGTTGAACATATGGCTCAAATTTTCTATATTTAACCTAATTTCCCCTCTGCAGTGTACTAAACTTATTTCTCAACAACTTCATTCCGTTACTGTTGATTACTAGGAAGTAGTAAAGAACTTTCCTCAGATTTCTTCTTTTAAGATGGAGGCATCTCAGTGGACTTTGGGAAAGTTTTCATAATATTATGGTTAATCATTAGATGGCAAATGTTTCGAAGTCTTCATACTTGATCTTAGGAATTGGCATAATTACTGTGTCTTTCCTACATCTACCAAGTCAGATCCTTCTATTTGAAGAAGAAGACCAGGTATACATTGCCACATTGTAACCTACTTGTTACATTATTTAGTATCAAGTTATTAACCAACTTGACTAACATTTTTTAAATTGATAATATTAAATAATGTTGAATCTGGTGCTCTGTGAAATCCCAAAGGCCGCCACTAGCCATTTTTTTTTTTTTTTTTTCAAATTTGTTAGTCACAGTTGTTTATTATTATTAAGAAGGCAGTTTGGTTTTTATCTTCATTACTGATCTGTAATGTAATCCTCGTAAAAAGGGAAATTGGGAAAAGGGTGAAGGGTGTATCTGTAAATCCACAAGCGATCAAACCTAAACCTTCCACGTTTCGTTTGCCCACATTGCCAAATTTGTCGATCGAGGAAGAAGGGGAAGCGAGAAAATGTCCGAAAGAGACGATGTTTTTTCGCAACCCCACCGCGAGACCTCCTCTTCTTCTTCTTCTTCTTCTTCTTCTTCTTCTTCTTGCCTTCTAACCCCAAAGATCCTCCTCGATTCCCTCAGGATTTTCCTGAGAAACAAACAGATTTTCCTTTCCATTTTTGCCCTCACGACCCTCCCTCTCTCCACCCTCCTCTTCTCCCTCTCCCTCTCCTCCCATTCCCTCAAGTCCCGAATCTACCACCTGGAGTTCCTCGCCAGCCTCGCCCCCACGCGCTTCGAGGCCCGCCACGTGTGGAAGGAGTCCCGCGAGGACGCCGCCTCGATCTTCCGTGCCAAGGCCCTCTTCTTCCTCCCCTGCTACGCCCTCTCCCTCATCGCGGCCGTCGCCTCCGTCAGCTCCGTCACCCTCGCCCTCAACGGGAAGCGCCCCACCCTCCGCACCGCCGTCGCCGCCGTTAAGCTCACTTGGAAGAGGCCCCTCGTGACCTCCATCCTCGTCCACGCGCTCCTCCTCGCGTACGTCCTCGCGCAGCGCACGCTCTCCGCCGTGTTCCCCTCTTCGGCGCCGAGACTCCTTATCCTGATTGTCGGATCGGGCCTGGAGATCTACCTCATGGCGGTGATGAGCCTCGGGCTCGTGGTCTCGATCGCGGAAGAGAGATTCGGGTGGGAGGCGATTCGGGTCGGGTCGGACCTGATGGGCGGGAGGAGGATGTCCGGGTGGGTTTTGTCGGGTATGCTTGTCTGGTTGACGGGCTATATAGCGGGGGAGCTGGAGAAGGTGATGAACGGTCAGGATCCGTTTGGGAGGCCATCATCGACGGTGGTGAGGGTGGCAGCTGGGGTCGGGGACAAGTTGGGTTTGATTGGGTTGTACGGGGCAGTGGTGCTTTGGGGCTATGTGGTTACCACGGTTTTTTACTGCGACTGTAGGAGACGGCACGGCGGTAACAAGGGTGAAATTGAGAATGTGACGCTTGCAGTTTAGCATGTAATCTTTTTTTTTTTTTTCGTTTTTTCTTTTTTTTTTTTTTCATAAAATTAGATTTATAGTTACGTATTCGGATTTAAGAAGTAGATCTGAAATGGATAAACTTTGATTATTTCGAGTAGATCTGTACCTCTGTTTGTTATTTTTTCCTCTTCGACGCTAATTATTTTTTTCTTTGTGCTTTTGATTTTGTACGACTGACGTTTACTTTAAACAATTGAACTATTTCATATCTACTTATGTTTAACATGCTTGGCAATGAGTGGTCTCAGGTCTGTTTTCTTTTTTTTTTTTTTTTTTAATTCGAAGTAACAACACTAATTGGGCTGATGTTGCTCGGTAGTTCTTCGTGATGCTATGTTTAAGATCCGCGTGAATCAATCCAATCTAATTTGTTTCACATTTTTTGAATTGGATTGAATTGAAATTTAGAAATCTGCATTTCAAAATACCAAATATTTTTTTTAATCGATCTAATCCGCATTTGAATAACAAGTTAAAAAAATTATATATAGTACCTACCCTGGGGGTAAAATAGATAATAGGTAGAAATATCTTCATTAAACTTAAAATATTACTACGGCAAGTCATATGTTTTCAAGGCATATATCCTAAAACAAGTAGCCGATATACCAACTAAAGTTATATCTAGTTCAAATTTCATTATACTTGGAGACAAACTGATGGTAGAAGATTGCTCTGTCCTGAGTTTGAGGAGAATGTTAAGACAATTATTTAAGCAACTATAAGACTGTTACAATTAGAAGCGCAATAGTCTTAAATAATTGATTTTGTTTATGTTCAGTTAATTCTGAAGTTTTAGTATGTGAAGTATGCTTGTAGAGTAACTGAAGTTATGAAATTCAGTTGTAAAGATAGAATCTAATTCTTTGCGACAGTAATCTTTTATAATTTTGGTAATACTTGGTATTATTGAGATTTTGATCAGTTGGCTCTTCGTTAGATATAAGGGAAAAATATTTAATTTAAAATGTCTAATTCTTGATGCTTTGAAGAAGATAACAATATTTTTCTTTTTACTTGTATTAAGGATAATTAAACAGTTTTATTTTCATGTAAGACTTTGTTTAATACTTTTATGATTAACAAAGTTTGGTTCATTTTAATTTAACACTACGTAAAAGGTGTTTAATCATAGTATGTTGATCGTTGTATAAGTATTCAGTTCTGCAATCCCAATTGGACCGTACTCACACCAATCAATTTTGTACGACTTACTCCTTAGAAAAAGTACTAGATCGATGAACCTATAACAACGACTGGATAAATATTGAATATACATAAGTTATATTCACTAAACCCAACTAGACAAATCGATTATCGTCATCAGAAAAATTTATTTACTATCTCAATCACACTAAATATATATTGTGCAAATATATTCTTTATCTGTCTATAGAAACATGTGTATATTTTCGTTTCCGAAGAATTTTATATGTTCGCGTTTGAGGTTTTCAACTTGACATAGATGCTTTTCTCATAAAATTGCAGAACTATCTATCGGAGGAGGGAATTAAATTCTATGCAGAAATTATTGTATTAAATCATGCTTTTTCAACATCTTTAGGAGTTATTGATGTGTTTAGGCCTTCTATAAGTTATAAAAAGGTGCACACCCTTTTTATTTGTTTCCATGATATAAATTGTTGGAATTTCGTTTTGAGTATTCACTAGCTAAGGAAAATAAACAAAATATGGGAGTGAGTGGATAGACCAATTTATATATAAATATCATAATAATTTTTTATTTAAAAAAAAGGTGCATGAGCATCAGAATTTTTGAACATGTATGCTTATGGGTTTCATTTGTACAAAAATTATTTACTCGCATCTTTTTCCTTTCAAGTCATTTGTTATATATATATGAATTAATATGCATGTCTGCGGGCACTCTTGTATTATAAACCCCTTTGCATCCGTTTATAATATTTTTATTTGGGATCAAAACAGCTCTTTTGCTATGGCTAAATACCACAGTTTATCATCTAGTTTTAGAAAACAGAAAAGTAACCCCTAAATTTTTTAGAACAGGAAAAGAGTATGCAGAATGTACTAGGGTTGCACAAATATACAAAAATCCGACTTCGGGTTCAAACAAGTGTACTCGAATTTTCGGATAAAACTTGATTGAATTGAAATATTTTCAATTCGGGTACGGGATACACATTTTGAAGAGTTTGGTACCCAATCTTGACCCGAGTCTGCCATTATAATTAAAAAAATCTTAAAATTAGTTATTTTATAATTTATTTCTCTTTGTTTTTTATTTCGTTTATATTTCAATATTGATGAGATTGTATGCATTATGCTAATAGCTAATTATGCATCAAGTAGGGAAAAAATCAAAATTGTTTATTATGTGGTAAAAATAAAAGGGGGAAAAGTATTATGTTTTTGTAAAACCCAACCCGCTCAAATACCTGACCTTCCCAAAGCCCGAATACCCGATCTCCGTCGATTCAGTTTCAGTTGCTTATTTTTATATACCCAAACTCGAATACTCGAATATCCAAAATCTGACCTGATGTGCACCCCTACAATGTATCTTTTTGGTCAAATTTCTACTATAAAATATATAAATATCCTTAAATTATTTCAAAAACTTATTCACAAACACTCCTGGGAATGGTAATATAGAAATGAGAAGAAAATAGAAAAAGTGAGCTAGCTTTTTTATGAAGTATCATTTTATAACTGATGGGACAGATAAAAGGGACTATTAAATAGAAAAAGGAAAAAAAAAGCATGTGATTTTAATCTGAAAATTAATTCAGTTTAATAATAAGGCGGTTCTATTCTCACGTACTTTTTTTTTCTTCCCACCCACTTTCTAAATAGATAATTCACACAATTTTATTTTCTTTTTCAAACATCTTTTAAATTTTCATTAAGTAAAAAAATGCTTATTAATAAATATTTTTAAAATATTTCTTTTTCTACCCTCGTAATGTTTCACTATCAGCTAGTTTTTTAAATCTATCTTTTCTTCTTCTCTATTTTCTATTCTACAAGATTTGAATGTATGTTGCTCCTTTTGTGAGTGGGAAATAAAGAAAATAAATATTATAATTTTTGTTGGCTAAACATATTATGAAAAAAAAAAAAAAAGAAAAGTAAATCAATAGCTTAATGAGTGTTTTTTTTTCAATAAGCACAATTTCTTTTTCAATATGCACACTTTTTTATTCTATGTTGAACAGAAAATAAAGCATACGTGATCCAAAACAATGGAATATAAGCAATTATCTTTAAAAAATAAATAAATAAATACTCATAGAGAAACTACATATATGCAGAAATATTACTTAAGCAAAAAAAGGTAAAACTTGTTTTAAGCAAGTGTATATGCAAATTAGACCCAAAAAAAAAAGGAGAGAGTTGTTATTGCTATTTTTCGTTCAATATTTTTTATAATTAATAAACAACAAAAAATTTATATTCTTTAAGAAAAAAAAATTAGTACAAAAGAGAATGGAAACTGCCATAGACATATATAAACAAAACAAGGAAGAAAAAATAAGAGAAACCAAAAATCAAAATTACAACACATCCAATTCCCTATTTTACAGAGAATAAGATTTCTAAAAAAGAAACACACAAAATAAGAACAAAAAGAATAAAACCAAATTAATTTTTTTAGTTAGAAAAACCTACCTTTTTAACATAAAAAATATACCTAAAATCAAAACTTTATTCCTCATCTTATTTAGTTTGTTCATCTATACTTAGTTATGTTAGCCCAAGATTAGGCGAATTGAGTTTTAAAACTTTTTAAGAAATTTTTCAACTATGTAAAATCATAGACTATTTTTTTGAAACTTTTAAGTTGAAGTAACAAAAATACCAAACATTTAATAATAATACCAAGAAAATAAAGCATAACAAATATCATACACAAAATTAAATAGTTTATAATAAAATAATGAGAGTGTAGAGATAGAGAAAATACAAACTTAGTTTTTACGAGGTTCGATAAATACAACAGTTTCTCTGCGTCTCCAACCCTTAGTAACTTGTTTTGAGCTTTCCACTATAGGATTAAGATTGTGGACTTAACCTACCCTTGTATAAATAGAGTGAATTCTTCTTAGACTTATCCAACTTTTATAATAGTCTTGACCCTACCTCTATCACGCTTAAACTCAGATTGTTTTGACTTCGGTGACAACCTTACCTATACGGATTGTTTAGAATGGTGTCAATCTCACTAACTCACAGATTGTTTAGGCTCCAGTGTCAAGCTCACTTATACTTGGGTTGTTTAGACTTTAGTGGCAATCTCACCTATGCTTAATAATTTTTTAATAATAAGAGTGAATACACTCATAAATTCTTATATACTCATAAATTCTTCACTCAAAAGTAATAAATACAATTTTGATTTAGAAGATTTGAGAACAATGCATAATGAACGCTCTAAGATTAGCTTAATACAATTTGAAAGTTAATTCAATGTATGACTTTGAATGTAGTTGGATAATAATTTAAGCTCATGCAAAGTCTTTTTCAAGTCTTAAAATAGCTTATATTTATAAATTTACATGAAAACTAGCCATTTATAACTATTAGATACACTTTCTGCCATTTTTTGCAGATCAAAAGTGTTTTCGATCGACCAAAAATACTAGTCATTGATAGTGCTTTTTCAATGGTCGAATTTTAACGGTAATTTTTTTCTCACTGCCATTTTCTGTAGACCGAAAAGTTTACTTATTTTAGCTATTTCAACATTTGGCCTTTTTCAGATTTTGTCAGCTTTTAGTGTTTTTCAAAAATTGACTTCTAAACTTATTTTAGATACTTTACAAACATAAGAAATCAATTTTAAAAGAGTATTTTGGCTATTGCAAACTTAATTTAGTTTCATAAAGATATTTAACAATAATTTAGAAAGAATTCACACTAGAATATGTTCTAGTTTGCAAATAGAAAATCTTTTTTTAGCCTATTTCAAATAATCATTAATTCAAATATATTTGCTACTTATTTAAACTTAAGAAATCATGTGTCAAGGAATATTTTACTTATTCAAAATTATTATTTTCTATTTTCAAACTTCTATATTAAAATAACCATTTTAAACTTAAGATAGTTTAAAAACTCTTTTGAAAGCATAAGCCAATGCAAAGAGAATTTATGTGTAATAAACTAAATCAAATACAAGACTAAATATAAAATATATCATATCTAAGCATGGTCTTGTATCTCAATTATCCATCTTCAAGCTTGATTCTAAAAAGTCCAATATGCATCAATCTTCAAGCTTAATCCCTTGATTAATTTGAGTTAGAATTTTTAAAGTTATCTCACTACACACTCAATTAAATCATTAGTGTTAAATCAAGTGTCTGTTATCTTCAAATTAAGAGTGAATAAAATTGAAATCTTAAAATTTTATTGATTATTGATTATGTATAAGCATTTAGGTCAATTTATACTAAGATATTTTTATAAATAGCAATTTAATTAAAAAATGAGTGAGAAAAGAAAAAAGAGGTGGTCCTAGAGCCACCTTAATAATATTCCTAACAGGCAGCAGAAATGAGGGGAACAAGTGGGCCATGGTCCCAACTTAATCTTTTTATTTTTTAATATTATCTGTAAAATTATTATAAATTTCTAATTTGCCCTAGTGAATTATTTTTCTTACAATAATATCTTACAATAATATCTCTTATATAAGATATGAATTGACATTTTTATCTATTTAATTAGTACCAATTTTAAATTTTAAATTTCTTTTTATTCAATTTTTAAAAGGAGACTGGGAGAAAAATGGAGTTAGAAAATATTTTCTTTATTCTCTCCTAAGACTATTTTTATTCTCTCTATTTAAAGTCCCCAAACCTCTATGAAAATTAGGAAACTGAAGACAAAATCAAATTAAATAGTTTTTCAAGGCAACTTTCTTATATAATATATGTACACACACATATGTCTCTAAATATTTTTAACTAAAATCAAATTAGTTGTTAAGTTTATATTTCCATCCGGATGGGAAGTTTAAATAGAAGATTTATCTTGCGTTGAAGCAGCTATCAGCCTTCTCTCTTGTCCCTTTTTTCTTTTTTTTTTTCTTTTTTCATTTTGAGTGAAACATGCCTTTCTTTTATTTTTTACGTAATTTTTTCTAATTTGTATTATATTTATTTTGTAGGTTTTTTTAATATTTTAAGTGCTTAAAGTTATAAGTATAGATAAGACAAGAATATATAGAAAATTCATATTTCTAATTATGCATTTTGTATTTGTATTTGTATCTAGAGTTATTAAATGCAAAACTTACTAATAAGGTTATTAGTCTTAAAATTAAAATTTTAGATATTTTATCGTAATTATTAACGATGCACTATGGAATCATGGGAACATTTGTGGTAAAACTTATTGGGTTAGATGCATTGGGATGATCAATCGGCCACAACGTCTTTGCAAGGATTATCAATCTGGGAGGGAGCACTCTCTCCTTGTCGAAATCGTTGACTATTGTAAAGGGTGTAACACCACTATCAATCTTTCTGAGGATGCTTTCAAATTTCTTGCAGATCATAGAGTTGGAAAAATCAGGATTGATTAGTAAGCTCTAGTGTTTAATTTGTGGCAGACTATTTTCTGTTCTTTTTCTTTGTCCTATTAATTTGCTTTTTTTTTTTTTTTGATGAGATACTTAAAAAATATAAGTTACTGATAATTGGTTTATTATATTTTGTTTTTTTTTTTTGTCAGTGAACTTCAGCCAAGGGACTAAGGAGTTAATCTCAATGTCGAAGGCAGAGGAAAAAGTGATAGAATAAACATATGAAAGTTGTCTCCGAATGTTTTAATACCATTGACATCCATTATTATGTGGTAACGCGTTTCTTTAAATTGTTATTATCCATTTGTCGCTTTTCATTTAATTTTTCTTCTTCTTTTGATTTGAGATGATTATCTAGCTTAGAACCATGCATACAAACATAAATTATCATTATCATTAAACTATGTATATTGATGTTGTCGTTATTGTTAGTCACTTTCATTACCGTCATGTAATTATTATCATGAATTTAATATATATATATATATATATATATATATATATATATATAAGTTGCTAATTGCCAGGTTTTATTTTTTAGCGATTTCATTATTATCTAACAGTGATCTAACGGTTATTATAAAATACATAAAAAGATATACATTATTAATTTTTTTCTTTTTTATATTTTAATATAAAAAATATATACATGATAAATTTTTATTGATAAATTAATATCTATGTATAGATAAAAAAACTACCTACTGGTGCCATATATATATATAATTTTAATTCCTATTATATAAATATATAATGAAAAATTTTAATTTCGACGAATGATCATATACGAGGACATGTGTTGCGTAGACATAAAGCATAATTTGTTTCCAGGGGTATTTTTAGAAATTAAATTAAAAAAATTAATTGAGCCAAAAAACAATTAATTAGAGATAAGGGAGGTGCATTCGCACTCCTAGGTGAGATAAAAGTACCCCATTATTCCCTAATTTTTTCTAAGTGTAACACTTTACTCCAATATAATCCTAAATTTGGCAAAAGTTATAGGCGAGAGAGTATTTTAGTAAATCACGTATAATCTTCTACTTTCACGGCCAAAAGGAGATAGAGTTTGGGAATCACGTTGAATGTGAGAACAAACCCTAGTAAAGAACCCGAAAGGCTACTTAAACATGGAACTTGACAACCTTGTTACTGTTGTGACTTGAGGAGATTAGAAAAGATAAAAGACTGCTAATTTTTCTGTCAAGATTTTGATTTTGATCACTGGTTAGTAGGTATATAGAGTGAGCTTTTATGACTGAAAAGGGTTGGTATCTTGCGATTTCCTCTCTATGAATATGGATGATGCAAGAAGAGTTGGAGAATACTCGCAAGAATCACGAGGTAAGTTGTTGATATATTTTTTCTCTGCTAGTTATATATAGTTGTTGTTGAGATTGTGGTACAAATGTGGAGAAATTTGATGTATTTTTCGACACATGGGGTAATGTGGTCCCCACAAAGAATTGTTTAAGAACCCAAAAGAGAAACCAGTAAACAATATTTGATGCGAATTGTTTATTTGGTTTAAGACAAATTTAAGATTTTGCTAAAATTATACACTCGCTGATATAACTCTAGGCATAAAAGTTCCAAAAATGCTTTCTTTTTTAAAAATATATATGTAAAATCCTAAATTTTGTAAGGATAATGAAATAATTTTGGTTCATAGATATTTTGGTAATATTATTTTTAAATTTAATTAAATAAAAATTTGAAAATATTTCAAATTAAATTATTGGTATTGAATCTAGACAAAATAAAATCTAGGTGTATCTAGGACAAAAGTAAAAAAAAAAAATTCAAGAACTTAAAATAAATGACTAACTAAAGTGAAATGATGTTTTTAAAATTTCTAACTAAAGTAGAATTTTGAAAAGATTTTCGGTCTAATCAAGTGATGCTACGTGTCTCACTATTAATAATTTTTTAAAATTACAAATAAAACCTCAAATTCTCTCTTTTTTCTCCAGCACCTTCTTCTTCTTTTTCTTCTTCTACTTCTTTTTCTTCGCCCTTCCTCTTGCACAACCCACCACTTGCCACCGGCGACAACCCAAGCTTGGATTCTAGCTGCATGCCTCCCCCACGGCCAGACGCAACTTTATCCTTGGTCACCGTAGCTCGTCGCGGCTCCTAGCTACGTTGAACATCATGCGAAGTTGCACCTAAACTGCGAAGTTTTGTAGTTGTTTATCCATCATTCGCTGCCGTTAGTCGCCACCCACCACTACTAAATTGAAGCTCAAGCTTTCTCCTACCTGGGTTGACTCTCCACTGTCACAAATTTCTAGCCAAGAAACTCCGATGAGCTCCTAAATCTTTTTATGTCATTTTCGTCACAAAAAGTGGCATTTGTGCAATTATTTTTGCTATATTCATCCAATGCTCATAAAACTTTATGTGAGGAAAATATGGTTTAAGATAAGATGAAGAGTGGTGGACTGATGAACGAACTGGGAGAAAAACTGATCTGAAATTTGTGGTATTTTTTTAATTATTTTCAAAATATGGTATCTTATAATTTTTGGATTTTTGAGCCCATGTAATGCTAAGAACCTTGAAACTGAGTATTAACTTCAAATTTGGACTCATTGAGGTCCGAACATAAATTTTGATATAAAATATCACTATTTTCAGAAGTGGCACGAAAATCGAGAAAATAGCTCGTGAATTGCACTATTTTGCATGCCACAAGCCAGTCCTGTATCAGAACCTATTTTCAGCAACTTTATATCTAATCCAATATTTTTGGCTATTTTGAATTCAACGGTGATCTCTGTTTCTCAATCTGAGGCCCCGTTTGGAAATTCATTTTTTCAAGTAAACGTGTCGAGATCTATAAACGACCGTCTAAATAACTAGCTAATCAACAGAGGACTTTTCTAGCGTCGTTAGCTCAGCATGATTACTATTTCGAGATAAAAGATTCAATTTTCTTGTTTTCTATTATTTTCATTAAAATTGGAATTTATTTTGAAAAATAAAATTTCGTGATTTTTTTAAATTAAATTATTTGAATAATTATTTTAATGAACTGTGAACTTATAAAATATTGTGGATTGCTCTGGATATTTTAAGTATGATTTTGTACAAGTTTTAAACTTGGGATTTTAAAATATTCTTTCTAAGCTTACCTTGTATCAAATACTTTCATTAGAAAGAGATTCTAGTTGAGAGATTCAACAAAAACCAAAATTGTAATTGTGAGGTGAGATTGCCACCGAAATTTAAGCAACTCGATTTAGGTGAGGTTGCCACCAGAGTCTAAACAACCTGAGTATAGGTAAGGTTATTATCCGGTCTGAACAAATCGAGTGTAGGTAAGATTGTCATCGGAGTCTAAACAAGTCATGAATTGGTGAGATTGGTATCATTGTCTAAACAATCCAGTACAGGTGAGGTTATCACTGGAGTCAAAACAATCTGAGATTATGCGTGATAGTTACAAAATCAAGACTATTATAGAGGCTATAGTATGCCTAAGAAGAATTCATTCCGTTTGTATGAGGGTTGGTCAAGCCCATAATCTTAATCCGATAGTGGAAAGCTTGAAATAAGTTACCGAGGGCCAGGGATATAGGCAAACCATCGTATTTGTTGAATCTCATAAAAACTGAGTTTATATTTTCTCTATTCCTACACTTTTTACTTTATTGCAAACTATTTAATTGAGTGTTTGATATTTAGTATACTTAATATACTTGCTATTATTGTTATATGCTTGCTATTATTATTGATTTAGCTTAAAAGTTTCAACAGAGAGGTCTATGGTTTTACATAGTTGAAAAGTTTCTTAAAAAATTTAAAACCCAATTCACCCATCCTCTTAGGTAGTCAATCTTGATCTAACAATTGGTATCAGAGTTTGGTACTCAAATTTTTGAAGACTTAACCGTCTTGAGATGACATACTTAAACAATTTTCAAAATCTTTCAAATGAGGGGTTTTTGATTAGACTACCATTTCTCAATTGTATTGAATACAATATTTGGAAAATCAAAATGCTTGAATTTATTAAATTTATGGATGATGATTTATTAGATATTGTTGTTCAAGGTCCATATATTCCTAGAAAAATAATTAATAATAAACTTGGTGAAAAAGAATTGGATGAATACGATGATTTTGACAAAATTATTTTTTCTAAGAATGGATGTACATTTAATTATTTATTATGTAGTATAGATATAAATATTTATAATAGTGTACAATTTGCTACTAATGCATATGAAATATAGAAAATGCTTGAAAGCTCATATGCCATCACAAATCAAAACGATGAAAAAGAAAAAGAAATCAAACCCACTTGGGATGATAGGAATGATGACAATTTGGATGATGATGTTAAAGAAGAAATAAACAACATGTACTTCATGGCTATCAATAGTGAGGTAAAATCTCTTGAACTCAATGATGACTTTCTTGATGATAGTAATGATATTAGAAATTTTGACAATGAAAGTGATTAAGAAGAGTTATCATACAATAAGTTAGTTGATGATTTTAATGAATGACATGATAACTACAAATTGCTTGTTTTGAAAAATAGTACTCTCAAAAAGAAATTATCTCTTTTATCAAAAGAACTTCAGAAATTCTCAAAAGTAAATAAAGTTATTTCGACTTGTAATATATGTATATTTTTGAAACATGAAAATGCTTCTTTAAATAAAAAAGTTTTAAATTTAATCAATATTGTCGACAATTTCACAAATGAAAGAAGAATTTTTATTTAATGCTTGTTAGACAAAGATGTATTTTTGACAAAGGAGGCACATGATACAAACTTTTTATAAAACAAAATATCTCAAAAATTATTGTGTCAAAGCAACATTTTGTAGTGACTCAAAATATATATGCAATTATTGTAACCAAAATGGTCATACTAGTTTTTCATACTCTATTAAGAAAAATGCATATTTTGGTATCAAACAAGATTTGGTACCAAAGAATTCAAATATTAATCTCCAAGGAAACAAAGTTAACTCGGTACTAAAAGTCTATATTTGAATCTTTGTTATAAGAATAAATAAGAAAGCGGTTGCTCTATGAACTTGACCGATAACTTCACCAAGCTTTTAATTTTCACAAAGAAATGATGGTGGATATTTAATTTTTGGAGACATCACAAAAAGCAAGATCATTGGCATAAGTAATATCAATATTAACTCTTTACTTATCTTTAAGAATGTATTGTTATAAATATAATATGTTTAATATAGTTAACTATGTTATTAGAGTTTTTGAGCTTTTCTTTTACTCTTTCAAATATTCAATTTGAAATCTTGAACAAATGAGATTATATATTTTGATCAAAAAAAATTATTTTTATTATTGTTATAATGTTTTCAAGTCAAAATAAATTTTGCTTTTCTTTAAAAGAAAATATTTATTGAGTATGGTATTTAAAACTTGGACATGCTAATATTGGTACAAGTTCAAAACTTTTCTAAAGGAATCTTGTTATGCCTTACCTAGTCTAATTTTTGGAAATAACAAGATTTGTAAAATATATCACTTTGGAAATTAAGTTAATTGCTTTTGAAAAATATTTTGCTTTTGATTTAGTTGATAATTTTTCAAAAAGATTTACATGATTTTCTTTATTGGTTTCAAAATGGTTTGACCTTGTTGAATGCAAATGTTTTACTAAAATATTTTTAGGCTAAAGTTGTCAACACTATTTGTGATGTTTTAAACCGGGTGTTGATTAAACTTATTTTGAATAAAATATCATTGTGAATTTCGAAATGATTAAAAACCCAATATTGGATATTTTTATAGTCTTAAGATACAAGTATTTTGTTTTTTTAAATACTAAAGACAACTTTGAAAATTTTGTTTCCAAAACTAATGTTAGAACTTTTCCTAATTACTCTACTAATACTAATACATAAAGAGAGTCTTTTAATAAAAGAACTATGTAGTAAATGGATCTATGCATGTAATATTTAATGAAACTAATTACTCTTCCAAGGAGAAAAGCATAGATGATTTTGTTATAGGTATGGTATTAAGCTCAAAAGATTGAAGCTTAATGACAAATCAAAATATGATAATTAAGTCCAACCTTAATACAAAGAAGAAGAAAAGATTATGGAAGGATAAAATCTTCACTAACCAATCAAACTATGTCTTCTTAAAAATATTTGAGCTTGAGTACTTAAAGCTTATGAAGATACTGAAATTAAAAAAAAAAATTATATGTTGATTATGATGAATTCTATTGAGTTGTTTTGTTGGAATACTGTTTGTACCTTCAAAAATGATTCTATGCTTATTAAAATGATTGTTTGTCATTGTTTTAGTTTTTAGTTTAATCATTTTCATCATTTTTCAAATAAATTTTCCAAATAAATCAAAAATAATGTTTTCGGCAGACCGAAAACTTTTTCAGTCTACCGATAAAGTGCCCTGAAAAGCACTTTTTTACTGCCAGATTTGGCAGACCGTAAATCTATTTTCGGACTACCAAAAACTCACAAGATGGCGAGTATTTAAGGCCTTTAAACATTTTTTTTTCATTTCTTCAAGTCTTATTTGAATTTTTATTTACAAGCTTAATTTTGATTGACATATATGATTCAAAATACTTGCAGAATGCATATTGCTTAAACTCTTATATTTGTGCAGAATACTTGATAATCTTTACATGACAAATAACATACATAGTTAATTGAATTTTTTTTTTATCTATATTGATAATGTATTTGAACTCAAAATAACATATTGCTTAAATTCACTGATTATACTTCGTAACTTTGTTATTTTGAATATTTGCACATGATTCTTTATGAGAATAAAATTTTTAATGAATATCATAAATAAGGTTTTCATTAGCTTTCAAGACATGATTTGCTATGCTTTATTTCTTTTGAATATGGTTGTTTAAACTTGAATAATATGTTTTGTTTATATTGGATACTTATGATTGGTTACTTATTCATGTTTTTACTTTACTTTTATTAATTGGTATTAATCTTATCTTTCATGTTTATGAAACTTTTTGATGATATTAAAAGGAGAAGAAGAATATGTTTTTTAATTTAAATTATTTTAATTGGTATCAAGTTAGTCCTTTTATCTTTGATTTATTACTTTAATTGGTATCAACTTGGTATAGTTTTTTAAAATAAAATTGGTATCTATTGGTATAGTTTAATTGATATCAAACTTAGTTATTCTTTTTCTTCAAATATAATTAGTAATTTTAAAAAAAATAGTTGGTATCCATAAATAATTGTTATCTCTCTTATATAAATGATCTTTGCCAACTTTAGTTATTTGTCTTTTGATCGTGATTCATATATTGAGGGAGAGTATATTTATGATTTGTTTGTACTAAATTGATCATATGTCTTTTGAATGCATCATTTTTTTATATGCTCTTTATAGTTTGATGAAAATGAAAAAAAAAATTATTTCACTAATATGCTTAAATGATTTGAATTTCTCCTATGCTCTGTGACGATTATACTTAGAGAAATATACTTTCAACAAGTGAAATATTAATGTTTAAATCTTTCATGATCTTGATTAGATGCAACTTCTCTATTTTAAATATGCTATTCTTCTCATACTTTTTGGCAACATATTGTTATTCAATCTTATATTTGACATTGTTATTCTTATTTTGACGATTATTCAATTTTAGATTTCTCCTCATCTCCTTATTACCTAACTTGTTAGACTATCTTTCACATTAGGAGAACATTATTTATGTATTGCCCTTTCATATACTTTAATTATATATTCAAATTGAGAGAGTAATATAGTGAATTAATATAGGGAGAATCTTATTTTAAATGGTTAGACTAGTTTTTATAAGATATATAGTTTGAAATTTGTTTCTATGTTTTTAATAATGTCAAAATGAGGAGAAATATGTTGATTTATAAATGAGGATAAAAAGATTCATTTATGAGTGTACACATTTTAAGAGGGAGAACTTTGTTTAGTACACATTTTTAATTTTCTTATAATATGCTTATAATGCTTAATTGAATTAAAAAGAGGAATCAAGTCCCTTGAATTTTGTCAAGTATATTTTGAGTTGAAACTTAAAATATGGTAAGGATTAAAGTAAATTTGTCAAATTCCATATTTTCATATCCTTATTGCATATTTACTTTTATATCACAAATCAATGTTTATCATCATCAAAAAGAAAGAGATGGTTGGGAAATTAAGGTTTTAATCTTACTCACTCTTATTTTGAAGATAACAAATATTTGGTTTAGTAGTAAGGATGTGTAGTAAAATAGCTTTTAAAGTTCTAACTCAAGTTGATCAAGGAACCAAGCTTGAAGATAGATGCATATTGGAGTTATTAGAATCAAGCTTGAAGATGGATAGAAGAGAGCTTAAAGACAAAGATTAAGAATACAAGACCTAGACTAGCAAAGGTTAAATACTTAGTTCTTCTATTTGAAAATATGTTTACACATAATATGATCTTAACGACTCAAATTTTTTATACAATTATAAATTTTCAAATCAAAACTATCAAATTTATTTATCTTCAATTAAAATAAGAAATTTATTTTAGACAAGCTTTTAAATTGATTTATGAATTTCTATAGTTCCTATATTATATAATAAATTAATTTATGAAGTCATATTTTGAAAATAATTGAAACAGACTTAAAATAAAATTCAAAAATTGCTCTCGGTTATTTTTGGCAAACCGGTCTTCAGAATCGGTCTACCGATTCCTTATTGAATTTTTAGTAATTTTTATATTCGACTATTAGAACTATATTACCAACGGCTTGTATTTTTGGTCGACTTAAAACACACTTTCGATCTATCAAAAATGACAAATTGTCTATCAAACGGTCTAAAACGGTAAGTTTTCCTTCAAGACTTTAAATAAAAACTTTTCTAATACTTGAAACAAGCTGAATTTCGTTTCAATTTTGTGTATATGTTCATGCATCAAAAACGTTTATGTTAATACCTGGTAGACAGCTTTGTATAAGTTATATAACTTAAAACTCAGACTAATTACTAGTAAACTTATTTAATTTTTTTTTATCATACATAATGATGTGTTTAAAAAATAATAATAATAATAATAAATAAATAAAATGTTAGGGACACATCAATTGCACTAAAGCGAAGAGCATTTCATAGAGAAAGTGTGTAAAGGCTTAGAATCGAGGTAAGTAACGTCACATCTACAATGTAAGAAATTCTCTATTTCTGTGAATCTGTGGAATCTGTGAATATGTGTATATACATATTAGTCATTCTGCTTTGCATGAGACATGAATATGTGGTGTATTTATATTGCCTGACAAGTATTAGTGAATAAGGTGTGGCAGGCCAGCGCCCAAATATGTGATATGGTTCCTTCGAGGACACTCTAGTTCCTTAGGAAACACTTTGATGGCAGTATGGGATGGACCTCTACTGTACACAGAGGGAATTTCTGGGGCTCGAGACCTCCATATAGCTCATGATATGTTATACATTCTCTGAGTGGCTCAGTATGCAATTCACAGTCTTGTCAGGTAATGCAATATACACAGGGATCCTAATCATATAATTATATGTTCTCTATCATGTGTACTCTGCATCTGCATATGTTACTTACTGAGTTTTATACTCATTAATATTCTTACATTGTAGAAGGTACAGATAATATGTGAGTTGGAGGAGAAGTGCCGACTTTCTGACCGCAACTTATATATATGAGCATTTTGACGTTATGGTTTTCTGACAGAAGATTTTGTACCTGTTTTAAGTGTGTGTATATTATGTATAGTTAAATGAGAGGTCCACTTTGTGAGTATGTAGATATGTATAAATTATACTATATATAATTATGAGTGGAGTTTTTCTTTCTCTTTAAAAGGTTAAAAGTTTTAATTTTACCTTATTTTACTAGTTTTAAGTCGAGTAATGTCTACCGATTTAACTAAATAATAATAAAAATATCCTTACGTATGTGTGTGGAATCGGGTGACGTTACAGTTGGTATCAGAGCTTATGTTTTAAATGATTCTGAAGACTGCTTATATGCACATGTCAGGAAGGAAAGGAAGCCTCACTCCTCTATAAGTTTTTTATATGCATTTTGATATCTATTATAAATTTTTTTTAAATTGCATTCATATTCTGGTAATGAATATTATTGGCTATAATTGGAGCTATGGATTCTGGGTGTCAGGATATCAGTATGGTGATCACTCGGGGTCAAGATAATATCGACAAGGGTGCATCTTTTTCACAGGGTTGTAATCAGATTGAACAGCTTCCTTCTTTGATACAAAATATATTATAGCAGTATATGAGACAAGAAAATCAACCTAACCCTCCACCATCGCCACCTCAATAGAGGCAGGATACTGGTGAAAGTATTGGAGAAAGATTCAGGAAACTTCAGCCTCCAACCTTTGATGATGGGGTTGATCCGATTCAGGCAGAATAGTGGATTAAGACTACTGAGCATATGCTGGCTTATGCTAAGGTTCTTGATGCAGATAAGGTTCCTTGTGCTAGTTTTATGCTGAGATATCATGCTGAATACTGGTGGGATACTATAAGCACTATTTAAGATATTACTACTATAACTTGGGAACAGTTTAGAGAGTTATTCTATGGAAAGTATTTTACTGGTGCCATGAAAGCCAGCAGAAGGGAAGAATTTGCCAATCTGAAATAAGGAGAGATGTCTATTGCGGAATATATCCGCAAGTTCGATGAGTTATCACGATATGCACCTCATATGGTTGCCACCAATGAGCTCAAGGTAGATCAGTTTATGCAAGACCTGAGGAAGACTACTATCAGAGATTTGAAATCAGGTAGAATTCGAGGTGTACCATTTGCTCAGATTACAGACAGGGCATTAGATGCTAAGCAAATAGAAAAAGATGTTTTGGATGAGGAAAAGATTAGGAGAGAGAGAGACAGGCCCAAGATGTGCAAAGGGGTTTCAGACCTGGTTTTCCAGGAAACAGAGGAGGACAGATTCAGGTTCAATGTCCTCAGGACATGAAAAGGAAGGGAGTTCCAACTCAACAGACCCGACTTGATCAGGATAAGCATCCCAAGACTGACCAGTGGACTACTACTACCACTATGTCACCTTGCCCATCATGTAGAAAGAATCATTCTGGGAAGTGTCGTAAGGGTGCAGGATTATGCTACAAATGTGGTAAAAGTGGTCATTTAATTAAGAATTGCCTTGAAATGAAAAATGATCAGAAGAAACCTAGTGGAAAGCTGTATGCTATGGCTGAGACAGTTGTTGAAGACGAGACTGAGGCAAACCCATCTGTTATCACAGGTGAGATATTTATTTTTGGCATTATAGCTCATGCATTAATTGATTCAGGATCCATGTATTCACATGTATCATTAATATTTGTGAGGAAATTGGGTCGTCTAATAGATCAAATGAGTACTCCATTCAGTACCATACTTCCTTCTAGAGAGGTTATGTATTCAGATAAAATTTTGAGAGCTTGTCTTATTACAGTGGATGATAGAGAATTATTTGTAGACTTGATTATGCTTAATATGAATGATTATGAGATTATTTTGGGTATGGATTTGCTATCAAAGTATTTTTCTAAGATTGATTGCAAGAAGAAAATGGTGACATTCCATCATCCTAATGTTGACCAGTTTATACTTGTGGGTACTTAGAGTAAAGCAAAGTTTCCTTTGATATCAGCTATGAAAGCTTAGAACTTGTTAGAAAAAGATTGTATAGGATATTTGGCAAGTATTGTTGATACATCTATTGAGCAGAAGTTAAGCCCAGAAGATTTGCCAGTTGTACAGGATTTTCTAAATGTATTTTAAGATGATTTGCCAAGAGTGCCACCAGTAAGAGAGATTGATTTTGCCATTGATTTAATACCAAGTACTGCGCCTATTTCTAAAACACCTGATAGGATGGCCCCCGAAGAATTAAAGGAGCTAAAGACTCAGTTACTAGAATTGCCAGACAAAGGATTTGTACGTCCTAGCTTTTCACCGTGGGGTACACTAGTGTTATTTGTGAAAAAGAAATATGGCACTATGCGATTGTGTATTGACTACAGAGAACTTAACAAAGTGACTATTAAAAATAAGTATCCTCTACCTCGTATCGATGATCTGTTTGATCAACTACAGGGTGATTCTGTATTTTCAAAGATTGATTTGAGGTCCGGTTACCATTAATTGAGAGTTAGAAATAAAGATATCCTGAAGACTGCCTTTAGAATTCGGTATGGCCATTATGAGTTTCTGGATATGCTATTTGGTCTAACCAATACTCCAGCAGTATTTATAGATCTAATGAACAGAATATTTAAGGAATTCCTTGATAAGTTTGTTATTGTGTTTATCGATGACATTTTAGTATACTCATGATCTAGAGAAGTGCATGTAGAACATTTAAGAACTATCCTTCAGATATTGAAAGAGAAGGAGTTATATGCTAAATTCAAGAAATGTGAGTTCTGGTTAGAAAAAGTGTCATTCCTTGGTCATGTTGTTTCTCAGGATGGGATTTCTGTTGACCCTACCAAGGTTGAAGCAGTTAATAATTGGTCTAGACCTACCAACATTACAGAGGTCAAAAGTTTTCTGGGTTTGGCTGGTTATTACAGAAGGTTTGTTGAGGGATTCTCTAAAATTACCATGCCACTTACACAATTGACCAGGAAGAGTAACAAGTTTATATGGACCGATGAGTGTGAGAAAAGTTTTCAAGAATTGAAGCAGAGATTAATTTCAGCACCGGTCCTAACTATATCTTTAGGTACAGAAGGGTTTGTTATTTATAGTGATGCTTCGAAACAAGGTCTAGGATGCGTCCTCATGCAAAATGGGAAGGTTATCGCTTATGCTTCAAGATAGCTAAAGAATTATGAGTATAATTATCTTACTCATGATATAGAACTGGCAACAGTGATATTTGCGTTGAAGATTTGGTGACATTATCTGTATGGTGTCCATTGTAAAATTTTTACCGATCACAAAAGTTTGAAGTATCTGTTCACTTAGAAGGACTTGAATATGAGGCAAAGACGTTGGCTAGAATGGATAAAAGACTATGATTGCGACATTAGTTATCATCCAGGAAAAGCCAATATTGTGGCGGATGCACTCAGCAGAAAATCATCTGGTAGTTTGGCAGCTTTATGTGAATTAGAGAAACCTTTGTGAGAGGATTTATGCATATTTGCTATCGAACTAATTCCTGGGAAATTATCCGCTATGACTTTACAATCTACCTTGTTAGATAGAATTAAACAAGGCTAGAAGAAAGATCCTGAGTTAATTGGATACAAAAAATTAATAGAGTCAGGGAAAAAGTCAGATTTCACTATTTCTGCTGAAGGAGTTATCAGATTTCAAGGTAGACTGTGCGTACCAAATGACAGAAATATCAACAAAGAAATTCTAGTAGAAGCACAAAATACTACATATTCAGTCCACCCAGGTAACACTAAAATATACAATGATTTGAAGAGTCTTTACTAGTGGACAGGAATGAAGAAGGATATTTTCAAGTTTGTCGAACACTGTCTAACATGTCAGCAGATTAAGGCTGAGTACAAAAGACCAGCAGGAGAGCTGCAACTACTTCCATTATCTGAATGGAAATGGGAGAAGATTGTCATGGATTTTGTAGTTGGGATTACCAAAGACAGTATCTCATCATGATGTAGTTTGGGTTATAGTCGACAAACATACTAAGGTAGCTCATTTTATTCCAATATCTATGACCTACTCCATGGATAAACTTGCGACATTGTACATTAAGGAGATTGTTAGACTTCATGGGATTCCAATTTCCATAGTCTCAGATAGAGACGCTAGATTTACTTCAAAATTCTGGAAGAGTGTATAACGAGCTTTGAGAACTAAATTGAAATTTAGTACTGCATTCCACCCTCAGACAGATGGCCAGGCTGAGAGGACTATTCAAATCTCGGAAGACATGCTTAGAGCTTGTGTTATGGACTTCCAAGGATCGTGGAATCACTACCTATCGTTAATTGAGTTTTCCTATAATAACAGCTTTCAAGATACAATTGGTGTTACACCTTATGAGATGCTGTATGGTAGAAAGTATAGATCTCCAGTACAGTGGGATGAGTTGGGAGAACGACGATATTTAGGTCTTGATATTGTTAGAAATACAGCTGATGCAATAGAAAAGATCAGATTACGTATGATAGCAGCTCAAAGTAAACAGAAATTTTATGCAAATCCAGAACGTCGACCTTTACATTTTATGTTGGTGACAAGGTATTTCTCAAGGTTGCCCCTATGAAAGGTATCATGAGATTTGGAAAGAAAGGGAAGTTAAGTCCTAGATTCATAGGTCCTTATGAGATCCTCGAGAAAGTAGGGAATGTCGCTTATAGGCTTGTATTACCCCCAGAGTTACCAGGTGTACACATCGTCTTTCACATTTCTATGTTGAGAAAGTATGTATC
Organism: Parasponia andersonii; assembly: GCA_002914805.1. Taxonomy (NCBI): domain Eukaryota; kingdom Viridiplantae; phylum Streptophyta; class Magnoliopsida; order Rosales; family Cannabaceae; genus Trema; species Trema andersonii. Next base: position 407,125 of record JXTB01000398.1, read on the forward strand.
AGATCCATCCTATGTTCTTAGCGAGGAGCCACTTGAACTTGATCTAAAGTTAACCTATAAGGAACGCCCTGTTCAAATTTTAGATAGAAAGGAGAAAGAACTGAGAAATAAAAAGATTCTTTTAGTGAAAGTCCTATGGCAAAATCATTCTGTAGAAGAGGTTACATGGGAACGAGAAGATGAAATGAGAAACCAACATCCAGAGCTATTCGGTAAGCAAATTTCAAGGACAAAATTTTTATTAGGAGGGGAGGATTGTGATATCCTTAATTCTAAGATGACACCCAATTCCTCAGATAATTAAAAGCCAATAATAATAGGATTACATAGCATTTTTTTATTATTATTATTATTGTCATGTCTACTTGCTATTTTAAGTTTTGAATTTAAATTATTATGATTATTAACTTTTATTATGTTTTAAGATATTTTGCAGTGAAATGCTCTTTTAATACTCTTTGGTACAAGTTTTGATGTGTATTAAACCAATTAATAAAACGTTACATATTTGTATTTTGGTTAATTATTAGTGTTATTTTATTTCTTTGAATATTTTGTTAAGGTAATCTTGATTTACAATAATAATTTTTTTTTACATGGGATATGTGTGTTTTAATTAGAAAATATTCTAGAAACCTATTTGTATATATATCTAAATATTTTCTTAACATTAAGAATATTAATATTTCCTTTTGTTATCTATTATTCGTATTTTTTTATGTTGTTAATATTTATATGTATTTGTTTAAGTTTTAAACGTCCTTATCTAAATCCCATTAGTAATTATAAATATATGTATTTATGAGTTGTTAAAAAAAAAGAGCCGACTTTTGATAAGTCGGCAACCGCTGAGACTACTTAAGCATTGTTCTCTTAATTTGTTTTCTTGATCTCTTACACTCTTCCTCAATATCATCCTTTTCATATAAACCCATGATAAAGCTTTGTTTAGCACTTATAGCATCGGATGAAAACTAAGATTCTACTACTATATCCTTTGTTTTATAAAAGTAATACTCATCAAAGGTATCTTTCTCTACCTTATAAGTATATATTTTTTTAATACTCTCCACTATAGCTTGTTCATAACTAGTCCTTCGTTTAAATTATATAAGTATTTACTCAAGTATGTATTCAAATTACTTGAATCAAGTTACATATGTGTGTGTGTCGAGAAGTTCTTGTAAAATAAATATCACTTTGATTCTTACTCTTTGAAATGATTCAAGTGCTTGTGATTTTAAATTTAATTATGTTGGTAGTAGTGGATGACTTACTTTTTAGTGTGTGATTAAAGTCATGAAAATTGAGCGATAAGATTAGGACAAAGAACAATTTAGATGTTGGGAATTGTTATATTATGTTTGCTTTTATATGTATTTATAAAGCTAAGCATGCAAAAGTATTAGTTGAAATTCTTTTCAATTTTTGTGTATATGTTCATACATAAAAAAACGTTTATGTTAATACCTGGTAGGCAGCTTTGTATAAGTTATATAACTTAAAACTCAGACTAATTACTAGTAAACTTATTTAATTTTTTTTTTATCATACATAACAATGTGTTTAAAAAATAATAATAATAATAATAATAAATAAAATGTTAGGGACACATCAATTGCACCTAAAGCGAAGAGCATTTCATAGAGAAAGTGTGTAAAGGCTTAGAATCGAGGTAAGTAACGTCACACCTGCAATATAAGAAATTCTATTTCTGTGAATCTGTGGAATCTGTGAATATGTGTATATACATATTAGTCATTATGCTTTGTATGAGACATGAACATGCGGTGTATTTATATTGCCTGACAAGTATTAGTGAATAGAGTGTGGTGGGCCAGCGCCCAAATATATGATATAGTTCCTTCGGGGATACTCTGGTTCATTAGAGAATATTCTGGTCTTTTCGGGGACACTATAGTTCCTTTGGGAATACTCTGACGACGGTATGAGGTGGACCTCTACTGTACACAGAGGGGATTTTCTGGGGCTCGAGACCTCCATATAGCTCATGATATATTATACGTTCTCTGAGTGGCTCAGTATGCAATTCACGGTCTTGTCAGGCAATGCAATATACACAGAGATCTCAATCATATAATTATATATTCTCTGTCATGTACACTCTGCATCTGCATATGTTACTTACTGAGTTTTATACTCATTAATATTCTTACATTGCAAAAGGTACAGATAATATGTGAGTTGGAGGAGGAGCGCCGATTTTCTGACCGCGGCTTGTGTATATGAGCATTTTGATGCTGTGGTTTTCTGACAGAAGATTTTGTACCTGTTTTGAGTGTGTGTGTGTGTGTGTGTGTGTGTGTGTGTGTATTGTGTATAGTTAAATGAGAGGTCCACTTTGTGAATATGTAGATATGTATATACTATATATAATTATGAGTGGAGATTTTCTTTGTCTTTCTAAAAGGTTAAAAGATTTAATTTTACCTTATTTTACTAGTTTTAAATCGAGTAATGTCTACCAATTTCACTAAATAATAATACAAGTATTCTTATGTACGTGTGTAGAATCGGGTGACATTACAACTTTAAAAGTAACTTTGTGTAGATAGGATGTCACTTTTTAAGTGACATCGTATCTTCACTCTAAGACGTAATCAATTTCGTTTCACATTGCACTGAAATTAAAAAGTGATATGGAAAATAATGACGTCTTTTTACCTTTTATAGTAGTGTCATGACCTACGAATTTGATCGTTATAGTTGAAAATGCCTTTATTTGATAGCCTTTATTTGGTATATTCACTTGAATTGTAGGATTAAATGATTCAAGATTTTATAATATGAAGATTTAATAAATTGATATAAATTTAAAGGTCTTAATTAAGCTGATTATAACCCTTGATAATACTTAGATGCTCCTTAAAAGACACTCATTCACAAACTAGAGATAAATTATTATAATATAAACTCATAACTTATGACACATATGTAAAGCTAAAATAGAATTATGTGATAGTGTAGGTCACACTGTAAAATTTGACTGACGAGTGGAAAAGAAACAAATTTAAAACTTCTATTCAATATTTTTCGGTTATATATTTCAGGAATGATCAATAAACAAAGTTAAGTTGTTCAAATTGAATTCAACGAAAAGGCAAACACAACTTGGTGAGCAGGAATAGGAAACCAAACTGCAGAATGACCTCCTAACCCCTTCGACTTCGAGTGAACAGACTAATTGAATTGGGCCTTGATATATACTTTTCTAATTTTTTTCTTAGTTTTGTGATGTTCCGTATTTTTATAATTCATTTTTGTTTTTGTAGGTAGAAGTGTTAAAAACTCTTTTAGAAAAAAATTGCAAATTTACAATGGACTTACTTTTTTTAGATCTAGCATCCACATTTTTTAGAAAAATGTTACTTTTTAATATTTTTAGAAAATACCATTTTGTAAAATAGTAACTAATTATTGGTAACCAGTTTTTGAGTAGTGGTAACTAGTGACTAAATTTATTTAATATTTATAATTGATAACTGATAACTGATAAACAATAACTAGTTTTCAAATACTGGTAATTAGTAACCACTTTTAAAAATAGTATTTTTCTAAAACCTTTTAAAAAAATGTATTCTTCCAAAAAAAAATGCGGTACATGAATTGGTAAAAAAATTGACCATTGTATTTTTATAATTTATTTTTCTTTTTGTAGGTAAAAGTATTAGAAACTTTCACTACTACAATAAAGCAAATAGAGGCCAGTTAAAAACTGGCAATGTTTACCATTTAACGCTAGTTCAAATATGGACTTCTATTCTTGTGCCTTTAAATGTATTTTCAATATATGGTAAAAAAAAATTAACCATTTTATTTTTATAATTCTTTTTTTATTTTTATAGATGAAAGTGTTAGAAACTCTCACTACTACAATAATATAAATAGACGGTTAAAAACTAGCGATGTTTACCATTTAACGCTAGTTCAAATATTGACTTCTATTCAGATGTATGCTTAATAGACACCGGTTCTAAATCAGCATTAAATGGGTAATAAATAAAAAGGCGGCAAAGTATTCCTCCTAGGATTCGAACACGCAGGAGTTGTAAGACCAATCCATACAAGTATTGCCACCTACCCGTAGCTCTTCCTTGACTATAATTATGATATAACACGGGAGTTGTAAGACCAATCCATACAAGTACTGCCACCTACTCGTAGCTCTTCCTTGGCTATAATTATGATATTAATTATATTTATTAGTTCTTTAAAGTGCTAAAATGCTGTCAGTTTAATAAAAATAAAAAAATACACAATAAAACACAAAACAAATCACTATAATATATTATTTTATCCTTAAATCAACAAAACAACTCAATAAAAGAAAAATCCAAAATAGTAACTAGATGGTAGTTCCCCAAGAACCAGCGCTAAATATCTCAAATAGATGCTATTTTTGTTGAAAACCAATGTAAAATAGAAAACAATGTCGTTTGCTTAAAAAAAATGGCATCTTTTTAAATTTGGCAACCATCTTTTATTTAGGTTTTTCTAGTAGTGCCTAAGAAATCTGGGATGAACTAAACTTTTTGAAAATCTCAGATTGATTTAAAAATATACCCTTTTTAAATTTTTTTTAGACAAATAATACTTTTTCATAATATTTATGAAAAAGTCATATTTTAATTCAAATATGTATTTTTCAAAGATACTCGAGATAATTAATTAGACTAACAACCTCAATCAGGTTACTTGGGATAACTAATCGAGTTACTTAAGGTAATCAGACTCGTTACCCTAAGGAAATTGACTTACTACTTAAATACTTTATGAATTTATAAAATGGTATATTTCTAAATATTTTTAAAAGTAGTATTTTTCTAAATAAATCTTGACTTTTTCAAAAGTTTTTGAACTTTTACCATATAAAATCAAAATTTTCAAATTTGAATTGGCAGTTTTAGAAAATTTGTCAAAATTTGGGCCTCTCAAAACAAATGCTTGTTTTTTGAACTCTATAACAAATATACCAAATGTAAAAACTTATTTACGTAAGTTTAAAAATTTAATACTAAATATATAAACATGATCTAGTATATCAGTTCATATATCCAATCTAAAACCTTATTTACTTAACATAAAAAATATATATACTAAGTAGATAAAGTGAATTGGTATATAACTTGATATATTAAATGTAAAAACTTATATATTCAACTATTTAATTATAAAAACACAAAAAAAAGAACGTTTAATAAATATAGGGTTTTTTTTTTTTTCAAAATTCCAAGCAAAATACCAAAAATTGAAAAATCCCTAGTGGCTCAAATGTTTTAAAAATCTTGGATTGATTTAGAAAAATATCACTTTTAAAATATTTTTTAGGAAAATAATACTTTTAATATATATTTAGATAACTACCACTTAAATTTTTTTTTGAAAAATTACCATAAAAAATCAAATTTTCTCAAGTAAAAGTAGAAAAGAAACGACATGTCATCAGAATTAAAAGAAGAATCTTAAGCCAAAAAATGACATGTTCTTGTACGTCCAAACGATATCAAATTTTAAACTAAAAGGCAAGTCAAAAACGACATGTCATCAGAATTAAAAGAAGAATCTTAAGCCAAAAAATGACATGTTCTTGTACGTCCAAATGATATCAAATTTTAAGCTAAAAGGCATGTCGTTTGACTTCAATAGAAAACTATTCTTTTTCTTTTAAAGAAAAAAAGAACAATTCATTTATGCTACGGAAGAGTTGTCAATTTTCAATTTAAAGAATATCAATGAGCAAACTTATAAACGCAACAATTTCGTAAACAATCAACACTATCGATGGTAGTATACACAATAAGCACCGCTTTGTCGAACCTTTTTAAAATTTCATTTGTATCCACTTTTCCATTTATGTCCGTATCCTTTTAGATTGTTCTTTCCTTTAAATTCAATTAATTAATTAAAAAAATGATGATTTGGTACTTTCACATTGTTGATGGAGGTTTTATCAACAATAAATTTATGAATGATCAAGAGATGTAGCTTGTGTAAATTGAAGTAAATAATCAAAGCAAATAAGGAGAGAGGGATTTATAGTGGTTCAGCCCCGAAAAAGATGAGCCTACGTCCACTGTTTTCTCACTATAATGATGAATATTCAAGGTTACAATACTCAAAAGCTATTGAAGAATGCTAAAGAATTTAGACTACCCAAAGTTTGGAATACCCTAGGCGTGTATTTGCTCTGACTTCTATTCTCTGTGACTTGTTTCTGTCCAGAATTGGTTGTGTCCTTGTTCGGATCATAGAGTCCCCTTTATATAGATTGTAGTGACCTTATCCCCCTAGGTTCCTTATGTCTCTAGGATCCTAATTGAATAAACGGGTAACTATACAATTGGGTAATTATCCAATTAAGTAATTGGATAATTATTCA
>JXTB01000399.1:13979-27986 GCA_002914805.1 Parasponia andersonii
ATTATTTGGGTCTTGATATTATTAGAGATATGATGAGGCAGTTGAGAAGATTAGAATACGTATGATAGTAGCTCAAAATAGACAAAATTTTTATGTAGATCCAGAATGTCAGCCTTTACATTTTTTTGTTATTGATAAGGTATTCGTTAAGGTTACTTCTATGAAAGGTGTTATGAGATTTGGAAAGAAAGGAAAGTTGAATTTGAGATTCATAGGTCTATATGAGATCCTTGAGAAAGTTGAGAATGTTGCTTATAGGCTTGCCCTACCCTCAGAGTTATTACATGTATACAATGTCTTCCATATTTCTATACTGAGAAAGTATATATCAAATCCATCCCATGATCTTAGCCAAGAATCACTCGAACTAGATCCAAAATTAAGCTATGAGGAATGTCCCGTTTAGATTTTAGATAGAAAAGAAAAAGAATTAAGAAACAAGAAGATTCTTCGAGTAAAAGTCTTGTGGCGTAACCATTTTGTAGAAGAGGCTACATGGGAACGAGAAGACAAAATGAGAAAGCAACATCTAATGTTATTTGGTAAGCAAATTTCGAGGACGAAATTTTTAATAGGTGGGAAAGATTGTGATATTCCGAATTCTAAATCAACATACAAGTTCTCACATAATTAAATGGTCGATAATAACATTATTGCATAATATTTTATTTTACATATTAATATATTTATGTGCGTATAGTTTTGCATATCCATTTTTACTATATTTGTTACTTTATAATCTTTGTTTGTGAAATAATTTTTGTAGTAAAACACTCAAGAGGTGCTCATTGGTATAAGTTAATGTGTTTAAGTCGAATTTTTTTTACAATTATTTTACTTATTATATTTCTAAACATACCTGAATAACTGAGTTAATTAGTGGTAATTTTGTAAGTGTTGAAACTATTGGAGAATTTTTTTGTATTCAATGTGAGTTATTGACATTTTTTTTATGACAACTAGATATTCCAATTTATATATTTTGGCATGGACCCACGTTTGTTTGCTTTTAATATCGTAGACGTAAAATTCATATGAGTAATTTCTTTATACTGTCAATTTGATTTTTGTAATATTGTATTAGCTTAAAAAAATTACTAATAAATTTAGGCCAACTTTAGTTAAGTCAGCTGATTTCTCAAATAGACTTATATATTTTTCTCCACCACTAACTATATGTTCTCCAAACTTCTCATCTTTAGTCAATTAAAAGTCTATCCTATTTCTCTAATCTTTCACTGTCACAATTATATTAGTAACCTTCCTTGAGAATCTCAAAGGTAATTTATCTATGTAGTTTGAATCCCAATATTTAGTACTATCTTTTGATATATATTTGATCAGTTACTAATTCTGTTGTTAATTATGAGAGTATGTATATTAACATGTTTATATTACTAGCCCCCGTCCTAATATTTGGGAAAGCTGCGACTATGTTGATGTTTTTTTTTGATGGTTTTGTATACATTTGAGAGTTCTTCATGATTCTTGAAAGCTTAAATATTGGTGTAACAAATTATTAATATCTATTTATGTGTACTTGTGTGTATATGAGGATAAGAAAAAGGATTTATTTATAAATTTAAGAGGAGTTTTAACTAAATCTGGTTCAAGTATTTGACTCTAGTTTTGAATCCTTTGTCCTAGAGTTATTTAATTTTGTTTTACATTGGAAGCGGGCAATTATTTTGTACATTATCTAACTATTTTATTCATATGATTATATCTTTTTTTTTTAAAAAAAAAAGAAATGCTTAGTGGAGGTCCACGGCATGGATAGACATTTAACCTGTAGAATTATAGGTGATGAATTTGATAAATCATATTATTCAATCAAATATTAATTTCATAGTTGCATATTTACCTTATGAGCTTCAGAAGTTACATATTTGATGAATCAACTATTGATTTATAAGTTTATTTTTAATAGGTCAATTAACTTTATTTACGTTATTACATTATTCTTTTTTATTATAATCAATAATTTATAGTTGTCTTACATTTTCTTGCTTGAAATTATATAAAGAATAATTTATTTATTTAGAGTTATGTTTTTTAAGCACTAATTACAACAATGCCACTTGGTCGATAATAGAAGGAACTTGTTATTTGAAAATATTAGGGCACATCACTTGTATCTTGATCAGAGCGCATTTCACAGAAAATCATGTGGAATTATGAAATCGAGATAAGTAACATCACATTTTTAGTTTAAGAAATTCTTTATTTATGTAAATCTGTAGAATCTATAAAGATAGAATCCATGGATATATGTACATACGTATCTGTCATTTTGTTTTGCATGAGACATGAACACGTAGTGTATTTATATTATTTTACAAATGTTGGTGAATGGGGAGTGGGGGGCTAGTATCCAAATATATGATATAGTTATTTTGGGGACACTCAGGTTTCTTTAGGAACACTTTGGTTCTTTTAGGGACACTATGGTTCCTTCAGGAATAATTTGGCGGCAATATGGAGTGGACCTCTGTTGTATACGGAGGGGATTCTCTAGGGCTTGAGACCTCCATATAGCTCATGATATGTTATATATTCTCTAAGTGACTTAGTATGTGATTTATAGTCTTATAATATATACAGAGATCTCAATCATATGATTATCTGTTTCACATTATACGTATTCTATATTTGTATATATTACTTTCTAAGTTTTATACTCATAAATACTTTTAGGTTATAGAAGGTACTGTTGATATGTGAGTTTGGAGGAGTCCAGACTTTTTGACCACGGCTTGTATATATAAGCATTTTGATAGTGTGGTTTTCTGAAAGAGGATTTTGTATCTATTTTTGAGTGTGTGTACATTATATATATTTGTACAAGAGACCCATTTTGTGAGTATGTATATATGTATATATTATACTATGTGTAATTATAAGTGGAGTTTTCTTTTTTCTTCAAGAAAATTTTAAAAGTTTCAGATTTTTCCTATTTTATCGGTTCTAAATTGAGTAGTGTCTCCCGATCTCACTAAATATTTATACAAATATCTTTAGGTACCTACGTGAATTGGGGGACCTTACAATAACAAAGGAATGCATATCGAAATTGAGCTCCTAAAGATTCTAACCATTATAGAAATTAGTATGAATGTTGCGTAGCTTTTGTATAATTGTACAAGTTTACTTAAATATGAATATGTCTTGAGTGCATTGTATCTGACTTTTGTTCTTGCTAGTTTATGGTTTTTCTTTATTTAAGATATTTTCAAATTTTGACACTTTGTTCAAATTATACTTATGTTTTTTTTTATTATCAACATTGATCTTTAGATTATAAATATATTATAAATTTATAACTTGACACCAATTTAGAACAATTAATTACCACATTATTGTTTAAAAAATTAAAAATAAACTATATAAAAACTAATATGATAATAGCTTTATTAAATCATCTTCATAAATTAACTGCTATAAATTAATGTCAGGTATAAATTTATAACAAATATTAAATCTAAATGTCAATTTTAGTAATAATCAAAACAAAAGGTATAAATCGAACAAAATATCAAAATACAGGATATAAAAATTATACCATCTTTTTTTTTTTTAAAATATCTGATAAATAGATTATATAGAAATTATTATTTACCTGGAAATTGTTGTGCTCATGTAACATGATTACTGCAACTATTATGTTCGCCGAGAATTTCATACTTTCGGATTATTTCAAAACAAAACTTGTCCTAATTGAAGTGAACGATCATAGAAATGAAGAATGACTGAATGCTATTATTCTCTGTTTCAATCTCACTGCAAATAATTTTATTATCCGACGATAAAAATGATTCCATTATCATTTTGTACTGAAAATCAAGTACACAATAAGAGAATACAAACAAGATCACTGATGCTCGTAGCTGAAAGACCGAAGACAGAGACCATTATTATACATCAAAACCTTTAGTACTTAGAGCCATAGATGGAAACCAACAATTTATAGCTGACACAGTTTATTATATATATCTTAAGTGGAGGAGTTTTCCACTGTTCATCCATTTAGCTTTTATTGTCCAAAAAATAGTAACTTTTTTTTTATTGTGTTTTTAATTGCGTGCTTTTACGTTTCTGCCCTTGAGGTGTGTACGTTGAGGGTTTTGATTGTGTTGGGTTTTTTGGCATTTCCCTATGACCGGATTGGGGCTTAATGCCTCTTCGTCTCTCTTTTTCCCTTCTTCTCTCTTCTTTTCACTTTATTCTTTGTTTCGTCTACCTCTGTCTTATTTGTTTCTCTATTAGGGTTATGTTATTTGATATTTATTTCTTTCTTTCTCTTTTGTCGATCTGTCTCTCTCTTTGCATTCAATTGAGTTTGTGCCCCTTTTCCTGCCAAATCTCCTTTTCGATTTTAGGGTTTTCTTTTCGATGATTAGGTTTTGGGCTTTGATTCTAGATTTATTTTTCATTTCTATTACTTTCTGTTGAGATTGGTTGTTCGTCTACTCGAAGTTTTTCGCTCCTGTTAATATTTTCCTTTCAGATTTTTAGTTTCTTTGTTAGTTGGGTTTATGCTCTGTTGATTTGGGTCTGTGGTTTGTTTATTACGATTGAGATTTTGGTTTGGTGCAGATCTAGTTTTGGTGCGGTGATATGGCTCTCCTTTCGGGTATTTAAACTTTTCACATTTGTATTCTTTTATGGTGTTTTTTTTTTGTTTATGTTTCTCGGGTTTGTGTTTGTGGACAGAATGTTTAGTGGTTATATTTTTTTGATTACGGTTGAATGTCGTTATTGTTAAAGTTGCATGGATTTAAGGTTGTTTGTTTGTGAACAGAATGCTTAGGGATTATATATTTTGATGTGATTGAATGTGTTTATTGTCAAAGTTGCATGGGTTTGTGCCTATTTGTATGGGTACTTAATTGATGATTGATGGATCTTAGTCTTTTGGATTTTGTTGTTTCATAATTAGGCTTTGATTTCTGGTAATTTAGGCTAATTTTTTTGATTAATTAATTGCTCTTATTGTAATTACTTTGAGATTGTTTCTTTGAATTTTTAGAATAATCAGGGAACCGTTTTTCCTATTCTGTTGGTTTCCTGTTTGATGAGTTGTGCATTTGGATTAAATATCTGATTTAAGATTTGGCAGCTTATTTAATAATTGTCTGACAGTTTGATGGTATTATTTTTGTTTTAAAAAAAAAAGAGAAGGGAAAAAATCGGCACAATATAATACAGTAAAAAGAGTAGATTCGAAGTATGGAAGAGAGAGAACTTTTTTTGCTTTTTGCCTTTTTATTTTTTTGGTCTTTGGTTTTTCATAATTCTTTTTCTTTGATATCTGTTATCATTTTTAGATTTTTTTAATGCTAATGATGATATCTGTTTTTCTGCTAGACTAGATGTCTAATTGCATTTACGAGTTTAGTCTTATTTACGCAAGCTAATTGAATACTATTGTGATATTTTTGTATTATTCTGGTTAGAAAAAAATAGATAAAAAAATTAAAAGAAAAAAGAGAAGGAGCAATGTAAGAAAAAGAAAAAAAAATCAAGGACTCTTAATTTTAAAAATATATTTTCATTTTTCTTTTCTTTAATGTATTCATTTATCCGGTGTCCTCTGCTTATATGTTGCCATCTGTTAAACTTTTATTAAATACTTTGTATATTATTTTTATTGAAGTTTGATTATAAACACTTATCCTACCTACTATGCCTTTTACACCATGCTTTCTTCTTCACATATAATCTGCTGAGTTTATTGTCAACTTGCTCAAGCCTGCTCTTCAGTTTCTTTACTGTATTTATTGTGCTATTACTTATCTACCTTCTTTATATGATGGCCTTTTCAACTGGGAAAAAACGGGGTTGGTCCCAAACCCCCCTGAACAAAATTAAAAACCCCCTAACTTAACCCTTGGCCCCTAAAAAAATTTCGAACAACTAAAAGTGGGGCAAAAAACCTCCAAGGGGAAATTCCCAAGGAATAATCCCCCCCAACAAAACCCAATAAGGTGGGGTTTTCCCGAGTTAAGGGAAGAAAGAACAAAATTTAGTTTAAGAACCAATAAAAAAGAATAAAAAGTCCGGTCAAGGAACAAAAAAAATTGGGGGGTTGCCCCTTTAAGCCAAGGTAAAAAATGGTGCAAACCCCCGATGGCCTAAGTAATAAAGCAACCCCTTCGACAAAATTAATCCAATTGAATAATTAAGGCCTTAATTTTTAAGGCAAAACAAAAAAAAATTTGCCAATTCCTTTTCCTTTTTTTTTTGACATCTTCTTATTTAGTTTGTTTAGCTTTCAACTTTTTCTTGAGTTGCTTTACCTAATCCTTTAATTTTATCCTTATCTTCTATTAGATGTGCATGTTGTTCTCTGAATTATCTAGGTTTAGTCTTCTGTTCTTTCCCTCCCTGAAAAAAGTTCCTTTTTCGCTCCCTTTGGGTTCTTCTTCCCTTTTATTTATCGTTATTTTACTACTTTTTAACTATATTTTACCTCTCAATACATATCTGGTGATGATGATAGTATTTTTGATTTTTGGATCATGTGGAATTAGATATTAACTGCCCAGAAATTACTGTACATAATGGTTCTATTTCTAGAATTAGAGTTTACACTGGTTGTTAGGTGAGAATTTCTTATATAAATTTGTCTGGGTTGTAAATACTATTATGATCTTAATCTTAAAATCTTTTCCATAATTTACGACTAAATCCATCCATTATGTTCTTCTTCTCTCATGTTATATAACTTTAGTTAATTAAGTTCTCTTCTTTTTGTTTGGCTAAGAAATTTGATTGGGTTTGTATTTAAGCGACAGGTTTGGATTAGGTCTTCCGCTTACCTTGCTTAGTTTTTTGTTTTTGTCATGCCTGATACATCCTGGTCATTCTTTCATTTATTTCCTTTTCCTGCATCCCTTCTTCTTTTGTTCTTATTCTTTCTCATCCTTATTCAATTGGTAGTGATTAGATTTGTTTGGGTTGTAAGTATTATTATGATCTTGATCTTAACAACTTTTCCATAGTTTATGAGTAAATCCATCAATTTTGTCGTTCTTGTTTATGAGTAAATCCATCAATTTTGTCGTTCTTCTTTCAAGTTATATAACTTTAGTTAATTAAGATCTCTTCCTTTTGTTTACCTAAAAAATTTGATTGGGTTTGTATTTAAGGGAAAGGTTTAAATTAGGTTTCTTGCTTACCTTGCTTGGTCTTTTTTATCATGTCTGATGCATCTTGATCATTCTTTCGCTTATTTCCTTTTCCTGCATTCCTTATTCTTTTGTTTCCATTCTTCTTCATCCTTATTCACTTGGAAGTCATTAGGTGCGTATTTAAGCAACAGATTTGGATTAGGTCTTCTGCTTACTTCGCTTGGCCTTTTTTTTTTTTAATCATGTCTGATGCATCCTGATCATTCCTTCGCTTATTTCCCTTTTCTGCATTCCTTTTTCCTTGGCTCTCATTCTTCCTCATCCTTATTCACTTGGTAGTTTTTGGGCAGTAGTATGTTATAATCCCATGATTTTGTTTCTACTTTGTAGCCAATATAAATCTATACGGTAAATTTTTATATTTATTGATAATGTTTTAGATACTTATCTAATTGCCAAAAATATTTTCCTCTCTTATGATAAATTCGGGAGAACTATTTCTTAGGTAGTTAGATAAATATTTAAATATATTATTCTATAAGTTTGCCGTATATTGATGATACGTTCAAATATCTGAGCCAAATACTATATATATCTACATATCTAAACACTATGGTATTTTTATCGACTAAGGGAAGCAAGAAGATCTTATTCTGTACGGAACAACACAGGGGGGAAAGATGATTGTAAATGATCTGATTGTAAATTCATTGACAATGAGTTTATTTTTAACACATATGTAATCTTTTATTCATTACATGTATAAACTAATATTTTGTATATTTAAACTCAATGACTTTGATTTTGTGCATAGTGAAGATATTCTGTTTAACATTTGACTACAATAATTAGTAATAAAGAGCCAAGGATATTTTCAAATTAGATAATTGACGTCTTAAATTATGGAATAGATGTTTCCTTTGTGTAAAAGAAAGAAAAGATTAAAAACAGGTTAAAAAAAAGAAAAGAGAACAAAAAATAAAAAAAGCAAATAAGCAAAATCCAGGAAGAAAAAAAGTAAAAAAAGAACAGCAAAATAAAAACTTCAGTGCTTGACAGCATACTGCACCAAGTTTTAATGATAGAATAAAAAATTTTGATTTTTCAAAAAATGAAAATATCACGTTTAACATTTAATTACAATAACTCTGAATAATAGAATAAAATAAATTATTAGCTTACATAATTAATAGTTTACATTAAGGATATAGAATATATAAAATCGGACGAAGCGAAAAAAAATAGAAAGAAAAGGAAGAAAAAAAAGGGGAAAAAAGCGATATCAAAAAGATAAAAATAGAATAAAAAAATATCAAGAGTATAAAAATTTGGATAGATAATAAATCACATCCATTCTTTGTTTTTTTTTAATTAATTTGACTACTGAAACAAAAATATACCTAATTAAAATAATTCCTATCTTTCAATATACGTATAAAAGAAATCAAATTCCAATCGAGAAACGAATAGATCAATAAATAAAAGATAATATAATAAAATGTATATGAAATAAATTAAATTTTATTTGAGAAAGAAATAAATCAATAAATATGAAATAATGTTAAGTATATATAAGAAAAAGATTAACGCCTTTGAAATATTTGAGGAAAAAAATATAATTCTATAATTTTGATAATCTAAATAAAATAAACGAATGAGAAATAGTAAGAGAAATACGACCAAAACATTAATACTATTCAACTACTTTAAACAAATGATATAAATTTATATTTTTAAGAATCTAAACCAAAATTATTTCATAATTTTAAAAAAATAAAAAAGAGAAAATTACCGACTTATTGTATACACCAATAAAGGAGTATAGATACTTAAAATTAACATGTCTTAAATAAAAATATATGCTACAAACATTTTCCCTCAAAAGATTAGCCCCCCTAATTTAATGCTCTTAAAAAGAATAAAAAGGCAAAGAAAAGTAAACTTTTACATGTAAAAAAACTAATTTAATAATATAATGTCAAAAATAGTGACAAAGCAAAATATAACATAAAAAATAATTGAAAAAATAAAGTAATTTTAGCAATATATATAAAACACTGTAATATACGGACAAGATTACTACGCTAATACTAGATATGAAAATTAAAATCAAAAAAATAAATACATAACCTAAATATCGCTGAAAAAATATAACTCCAAAAAATTTAGAACGCTGATACTATCAACAATAAAATAACCAAAAAAAAAAAGACAGCAAAAAAACCAAGTACAACAACTATTTTATGGGTAAATAATACTATGGTATCGTCTTTGTAACAATATCTTCGTTTATTTTTTGAGTTAGATGGATAATAAATTAATGGATATTATCATTTTTATACCCTACATATTGATACTTTGTTCAAATTATACCTTCTGTTTTGGTTATTATCAATATTGACCCTTAGATTTGAAATCTGTTATAAATTTATACCTTGACACCAATTTAGAGCAGTTAATTTACCAAGTTGCTATTTAAAAAAATTGAAAATAAACCATATAAAAACTGATCCGAAAATAAGTTTATTAAATCATCTTGGTAAATTAACCGATCTAAATTAGTATCAGGGTATAAATTTGTAACAAATATGAAATCTAAGTGTCAATATTGATAATAACCAAAACAGAAGGTATAAACTGAACAAAGTGTCAAAATACAGGGTATAAAAATGATAATTTCCCATAAATTAATAACAGAAAACCTATTTTATAACTTAAAAAAACAAAAAAAAAACTAAGAAATTTCAGATCTATTTTAACCATTAATAAACAGATATAAATAAGTAAAATCAATATGTATTAGGTAAAGATACACATCATAAACATATTTTCTCAATTTTTCTTTATATTTTCCTTAATTTAGTCCTACTGAAAAAAAAAGAAAAAAGAGAAAGTAATAAACTTTTATATATAAAAATTAGTATAATAATATAGTTGTCTAAAAGAATAACAAAGTAATATAAATCAACAACTGGAGAAACAAAATACATTTACTAATATACTTAAAAATATCATAGTATACAGTTAAGTTTATAACAATAATACTAAATATATAAAAACTAAAAAACACAAAAATAAGACCATAGTATAAAAAAAATATAATTGAAAAAAAATAATGAATGCTAATACTATAAATAATAGAACAAAAAAAAAACAAAAATATATACATCAACTCTTTAATACATATGTAATACTATTATATCACTTGATTAATAGTATTTTTTTTTTATCTTTTTATCTTTTCAGCCAGATAAATAATAAAATAATGGTGAAAAATATTTCGTCATCAAAATGCTAACGTAAATGCCGTTACCTTTGTCTTCTTAACGAAGACTCCGGATATAATAGTGATAATATCTCTGATCAACGTCATGAAGAGTTCAGCATGATGCCAAAAAATATCCATCGATCAAGAATTACTTCGATGTCGAACTTCACAGATTGCGAAAGATATTTCTTTCTCTCAATCGGACCATCTGTGTCGACTAACTCCAATATACAGAGTAATTTCCCTGTACCCTTCAATTGAAAAATAAAAAAATAAAAATTTCCATTACAAACTTGATTCCACATACATTTTCTCTTCCTTCATTTTTATTAAATCTCAAATCACAAGCAATATTAATGAATATTATGATCTTGGCGATTGTTCTTGTATCTGTAAATATTGTAGCGCATTATTTTGGTTTGAGGAATCTACAAAAAAAAAACACCCTCCAACATATAACCTATGCTATAAAGATGGAAAAATCAAACTTCCTCCAGGAAAAAATCCTCCTCTTATATTAAACCATCTACTCAATTATTAAGGAGGGCCTCTGAGTACATTTTTCTAAAAAACTATTCGAACTTTTAATTCTATGTTTGCTTTTACATCTTTCGGAACAAACATAGAATAAGATACAAGGAATTCAATCGGTCCATACATCTTTAAAATTAGCGGCCAAATACACCATCTCATGGGATCACTATTACCAATAAATAACAATCCACCAAGATTTTCTCAGTTATATATCTATGACACCCAAAACGAAATTGAAAATCGAATGTCGACACTCTCATTTGATAACGCATCAAAAGAATTGACAAAAACAATAATTGAAAACTTAATTAAAATCCTTGATGAAAATAATAAATTAGTAAATCTTTTTCGCATGGTTAGAGACAAGTATAATGAAAATAAAATCCTATCTATGAAACTAAGATTAATAGGGCGCCGGCCTATAGATAATGATCAATATGAACTACCTATATAAAATAATATAGGAGGTCTAATTGTTAGAGATATTGTGAATATGAAGAAGGAAGAGATATTATAATTCAAGATAAAATAGATAATTTATAAAGAATCACAAAATTACATCCATGTTATATGACCCTACGATATCCGCTTTTATTCCCATATGGAGAAGATGGCTATAGAACTAATTTAAGCTAGAACATAAATAGACCTGAAAAACAACCTTCAACAAATAGAATACCTATGAAAGCATTTTATTGTTATCAATTACAAGAACATAAAGATGTAAATAATATCTTGCTTAAAAGTGGAAGATTTTTCCAGCAATATGTAGTTGATGCATATGCTTCTGTTAAAGAAAATAGATTAGATTATATCAGAAAAAATCAAAAAAATCTAAGATCTGAAATTTATTAAGGCATCTAAGACGCTATTACAAGAGGGGATACTGATGCTAGAGCTATTGGTAAAAGAATTATTCTTCCATCTAGTCATACTGGAAGTCCTAGATATATGATCCAAAATTATCAAGATGCAATGGCAATATAAAGACAATACGGAAACTCCAATTTATTTATAACATTTACATGCAACCCTAAATAGCCTGAAATTATACGTGTCTTAAATAAAATTCCTGGACAAAAAACCAAAGACAAACCCGACATAATTGTAAGAATCTTTAAGATGAAACTAAATCAAATCTTATCTACTATTAAAGCCGATAAAATTTTTGGAACAATTATTATAGTTAAGACTACGTTATTCCATCCAGTAAATAAAACCATATCATAAAAATCAATTACTTTTATTGTCAATTAAAACTAAAATTTGTTTGTTTTTTCTTTTTTCCCCCCTCCACCTCCTTCTTTTCCTATTTATTCACTAATATATAGATCTATATGTAGTGGAATTCCAAAAACAAGGTCTACCCCACTGTCATTTCCTATTTTGGTTATATCCCAATGAAAAATTATCAGAACCATCACAAATAGATAAATTTATTTCAGCTGAAATACCAGACCCTAAAAAAAACTAAGAAGAATATAGCATTGTAACAGAATTCATGATACATGGGCCATGTGGTATTGCGAAAACAAATGCTTCATGTATGAAGAACTCCATCTGTTCAAAAAAATTCCCCAACAATATAAAAACGAAACAACTATTGAGGAAATGGATTCGTGAATTATAAACATAGAAATACAACATTTTATATACAAAAAGAATATATCAAATTAGACAACAGATTTGTAGTACCTTATAATAAGGACTTATGTTTAAGATTTCGTGCCTATATAAACGTTGAAATATATTTGCAATCAATGTTAATAAAATACTTATTTAAATATTTAACAAAAAGCCCTGACAGAATGAGAGCAGTAATAGAAGACAATATTTGCACAGAACAATCTGGACAAACCATTTATAAAGAAATAGATTAAATAAAAAATTATATTAATTATTGATATATAATATTGTATGAAGCCATGTGGAGATTATATAATATCTTATAACTCACAGAAACCCATCAATATAAAGATTGACAATTCACCTACCACATATGCAAAATATAACATTCCATTCAAATCAACGTCTCGACAATATAATCAGGCAATCAAGAATTCAAAAAAAAACTTTAACAGAATGGATGGAAATAAATAAAATCAATATAGAAGCTAGACAACTATCATATATACAATTCTTTGCTAAATGGGTATGGAATAATAAAGATAAAATTTAGACACCTAGGTAATCAAGACATTCAATTGGACGAACTTTCTACGTTCATCCAAGTTCAGGAG
Source organism: Parasponia andersonii (assembly GCA_002914805.1). Taxonomy (NCBI): domain Eukaryota; kingdom Viridiplantae; phylum Streptophyta; class Magnoliopsida; order Rosales; family Cannabaceae; genus Trema; species Trema andersonii. Next base: position 27,155 of record JXTB01000399.1, read on the forward strand.
AATTATACTATTTAAAATTATTATTAAACCATCAAAAAGGCGCAACAAGTTTCAAATCTATACGAACCGTTAATGACATAATACTCAACAAATCAAGGAGCATGTAATGCATTAGGTTTATTAGGAGATGACAAAGAATGGAATGAATCAATATTAGAAGCTTCATTCTGGTCAGCAACACATTAATTGCGACAATTATTTACGATAATACTATTATTTTGTAACGTAAACAATCTAACAACATTACTTAAAAATCATTAGGAACTTATGACAGAAGATATTTTTCACAAAATGAAAACTTTATTCAACAATCCAAAATTTCAAATTCCTGAAAATGAACTACACAATTATGTATTATGTGAATTAGAAAAACAATTAAATCTAAATTCATCAACTTTAACAAATTTTAATTTACCTCTACCAACAGGAACACTAATAGACGATTTAAATAATAAACTTTTGAGAGAAGAATTAAATTATGACATTAAAAAATTAAAAGAAGAAAACACCATCATAGAAAAAAACTTAAATAATGAATAATGCCATATTTACGAACAAATTATAGAATCATTAAATAATAAAAAATAAAATTTATTCTTCATTTATGGACACGGAGGTACTAGCAAAACTTACTTATGGAATATTATTATCACAAAAATTAGATCAAATAACGAAATTGTTTTAGCCGTTGCTTCATCTGGTATAGCATCATTACTATTACCTAAAGGCAGAACTGTACATTCAAGATTTCTAATACCTCTAATACAGTATGAATCAAATCCAATCGAAAAAAATTACAGAATTAATATGCGATGAATTCACAAAAAATTTC
>JXTB01000399.1:28851-41111 GCA_002914805.1 Parasponia andersonii
TTACATCTATCTATAAAATTATTCTTATTTCTTGATTATATATGATAACTGACATAAATTCCTTTATTGAACAGGAAATATATACGCTGCCAGTATAGATGCAACGATATACTATATGAATATAGATATACTAGAAGCCAATGTATTAAAAACAAAGTAATAATTATCCTCCGTACTTTCCCAAATTAAAGAATGAAAAAAACAATCACATCTATTCTATCTTTATTTGTTTTTTTTTTAAACGCCCTATTATTTAGGTTTCAACATACAACATAGCACTTAGAATTCTTACCAGCTCCTGTTCCAAGAGAAACCCAACCACTAGAATAACAAAAATCACAGAATAAGAAAAAAATTGCAGAACTGAATCAACTAGATCCTCTAATGCAACAGATAAACAAACATACAAAAACATTAATAAAAAAATTACTCTATACGATCACTTATATCCATATTAATTCTTTCTTATTTTCTCTCTAGGGAATCAAATTTACTATAAATGCAACAATATTCAAATTTGAAACACAGCAAGGTTGGTACAATTATTCCTGCCCCCAATGTTCTAGACAAGTTCGAGAAGTAGGAAGTAAATGGTAGTACGATACACACGGTCACCTCATTGCAACTGCGACTCCATGGTACAAAATATAATCAAATAACTTATATTAATACTTTCGCAATTAATTTATTCACAAAAAAAACAAGTTATAACTGACACCATTAATCATCAATTAAATCATTGACTTTTTATTTTTTTTATCCTGCCTCTATACTAAACACATTTGTGATTCTACTATTTCAACAGGTATAAACTAAATAACATAATTCAGGACGAAACATAATTTAAACTCATAATAATTTTTGGAAAAGTAGCTCAAGTCCTGATTAAAAACCATGTTCAGTGTTAACAATTGAGAAAAACTACACTAATCCAATGGTGTTACCACCGATAATCGACCAATTATATGGATAAACGAAAATATTTCAAATTTATTTCAGGTCTAGAAGAGTTCTGATTGACACAATTGTACCAAACATATTTGAAAATGATGAATCAACAACTTTGCTACTTCCAACACCACCTACCGTCCTAGAAACAGAGACAGTATTAGCCATACCTCTCGATCCAAAAACACTTGACCCGAAAAAAATTGCAGAGAGGTAAAAGAACTATTACTAATCTCCACCTAATTCAATTAAATATATCATTATTACCCATCATCTAACTAAGAATATGTTTTACCATATCATAGATCAGAGACAACTTCAACAGAATCATCAAGAAAANGAAAATTAACCAGGTAATTCATTCATTAATTGTCATAAACGAAAACTTTATACTTTAAAAATAAAAAATATACTAGCTTTCTTCTTCCCAAATGTATATATATTAATTCTATTTTTCCCACTCTTCGAATTTTTTTATTTTTTCTGCTGATAGCGAAGAAGAACAAGAAAAGAAAGGAAAGCAAAAGTTGTAACCTAAATCATGAGCCTACTTCAATGCAATAATATTTTATAATATTTTGAACAACACTTTATAATATCTCAAACAAGTATCATATTATTGTAAAAATAGATTACATATTGTAAATAATATAATAAATATTTTATGTATAATTTTCTGCATTATTAATAAATACATCGTGTTTAACCCACAACAAATCCACGGGTTACAACACTCGTTACCTCTAAGTGGCTAAGCATTACAAAGAAAACATGGTAAACAAAGAAAACATGATAAACTAGGACGACTCTATTACAGTACACATAGCTGAACAGACATTGACATCACAATTAATTTGTTGAAGAAAATTCCCAGTGCATCCTCTGAAACCGCAAGCTCCCACTGCATAATGACATGTTAAAAGTTGAAAAAAATCCTAACAAAGATGCTTTTTGGTAGTCATTCACCACCATATATCTATGAGAAAATTAAATTAATAAAAACAATAGCAGTGTACATAGATAACAGTTATGTCAAAGACTCTTGAAAAAAGAAAGAGTTCTTACCAATTAGCTTTTAATTATCCTTAGTAACTTCCCTTTATGAACTGCTGCAATCACATAAAGCCAGTCTCCTGCATTGTTCAGCGTCTTGAAATATGCGTACCTCCAAGACTTGTTGAAGATTAAAGTCCCACAGACTCCCCAAAATCCAACTACGAATCCAAGTGCTACGCTGACGTAAAATCCTTTGGTTATAAACTCATCTTTGTCACCATCTTCAGTAGCTCCATAAGATATAGTTGGATCTTTTTCATCTGGACATCTCTTTGGAAGTGGGTCTCCACAAAGTTCAGGATTTCCCATAAATGCAGCGGCATCACGAGTCTGAAGTTGAGTGCTTGTTGGAATTTTTCCTGAAAAATTATTGCTTGACAAGTCTTATGCATTGAGACGATCCACTTGAGCCAGACTCGGTGGAATTTGGCCATAAAGGTGGTTATGTGATAAATCAAGTGCATCTAACTTTCTCATTATAGTTATTCTGAGTAGCCATTTTGGAAAATGAGAACCCAAGTTGCAAGATGAAAGAAGTATATAGCTTAACTGAAAGGGAGGAATCCAATCAACAGGAATGCTAAAAACTATATCCGAGTTTGAAGATAAATCCAAATAAGATAAGTTGAAGAGCTTTGAAAAATGAGCTTCATACATCACATCTTTGATAGAATTATCAGAAATGTCCAATGTAATCAACTGCGATAATTGACCAATACTTTTTGATATATTTCCATTAAACTGATTTGAGGAAAGACTTAGGTCAATCAAAGAGGGATATAGTGTGAAATTAGGCAGTAATCCCATGATTTGATTCAGCAATAAGTCCAGATGCTCCAAAGAGAAATTAGCACATGACTTGGAGGAAGATTCAGCGAACTGGAGCTCCCCACTAAGAGTATTGTTACGTGCTTGCAAATTTTTTTGCAGTGTACATATTTTCGAAATGGAAGTTGGAATTTCACCTTCAAGCATATTATTGCTGAGATCCAGGTATTCAAGAGAAATGTTTCCTAATGAGTTTGGAATGGAACCTTCTAATTGATTGTCAGAGAGATCAAGAAATGTAAGGGAAGTCATATTGCCAAAAGATTTTGGAAGCAGACATCTAATTGATTGCAGTGAAGATCAAGATATGTAAGAGCAATCATATTCCCAAATGACTCTGGAATGGAACCATTAAACTGATTGAAGTTAAGATCAAGGTATCTAAGGTCAGTCATATTCCCAAAAGACTCTGGAATTTAACCTTGAAAATGACTGGCACTGAGATGAAGATATGTAAGGACAGCCATATTCTTAAAAGCTTTTGGAATGGGACCTTTGAAGTTGTTATAAGAGAGGTCAAGATAGACGACAAGGCTACGATTATAGTTGAACAATAATTGGAATATAGAAGCAGAGAGATGATTCAAAGAAAGATCAAGGACGACAAGAACTGTGGAAGAATTAACAAGGGAAAGAGATGATTTAGGCACCATATCCGGAAGATTACAATCACGTAGTAGCAAATTTGTCAACAGATGAGGAAGGTTATTGACAACAAACACCCAATCATTAGCTAAGCTCATGTTTGTGAAGCTAAGATCAAGTAGTTGAAAAGAAGAAAGACGTAAAATCCACTTCAATTTTTTTATGTTCAAATGCCAATTGTAGGTAAGATATAGAAATTGCAAGGTGGAAAGTTTTGCAAGCTTAGAAGGAATTTCTCCGACGAGTGAAGTGCTAGAGAGATTGAGGTACCTTAATCTGCTGAGGGTACCAATGAAACTTGGAATGGAATTCCCATAGAAGTAGATGTTACTTACGTCCAAATAATTCAATAAGTGCAAGTCAACCAGTGAAGAACTGATATTACCTTCTAGAGGCCAATCATCATGATCTCTGCCAAAATTAGTTGGAAAAGAAAGATCGAGTTTGGTAACATGACCAGAGTTGTTGTCGCAGCCAACGCCAATCCATTCGCAGCACTCTCTCTTTTCTTCTTCTTTCCCCCAAGACGAAAGAAGACTGTACTTATCGTGAAGCTCTTCTTTAATGTTTAGCCAAGCTTGTTTCTCTGCTTCTTTGCACCTAACTTTCGGCTCTCCAGCTCCCGAACTTGATGCTAATAATGAATCTGTCAAGTAAATGAAAATCACCAAATGCACGAGTACCGTTTGAGAGACTGATCTGCTCATCATGACAATGATCAGGACAAATAAAAAAATGGTCGGAAAATCAATTCCTTATTTCCAAGAATGGATACAATTTTAAGACAGTATAGCTGGGATATATATAATACCAACTTCTAAACATATGCAAGTCAAAGCTTCGAGGAAGGATTAAATGGAAGCGTGTCTTTAACTCCAGATTGTTCAAGGACTCGAGATATATTGTTAGTGGAAGATAGTGCTGCTTGTATAGGTGTGAATTCTTCACGGAAGACTAGGTCTTAGTCTTAAGTCCAAATTCATCTAAGATATTTGAAATTTAAAATTCCAAAAATTCACAATTACAAAAGTACCCCAACTTAAAATTACCAAATTGACCTTTTAAAAATCAAGTTTTTACATTACTAATCAATTTGTCAAAATTATATGTACTAAAAAATCTAACTTTAAGTTTTCTCGACAAAAATTACTATATTTTTTTTGTTTGAATCCAAACATGAGAATATAGAATACTTTGAATTTTTTTTTCCCTCTAAAAAATTTAGATTCCAAAGGGAGCTAAGAATATTAATTTTTCCGTATTTTATTACGAGATAATATCCGTTCTCATCTTGCTGCTGAAAAATAATGTATACAAAGGGGAAAAAAAAAAGAACAAATCAAGTAGACCGAAAGCAAAGTAAAGCAGAGCAAACAAATATAGATTTTGGCGTTAGAAAAATAATATCCAGTCTCATCCTGTGTAAACTTTAGCAAGGCTTGTCTCCTGGATTCTTTGAACCTGAAATTTGGCTCCCCTCTAAACTTGGTTCTAACCTCTCATAATTATTTGAGGAGCTGATGACGTGCTCATCATGGAAAGATTTGACATCATTGATCAGACCAATCCAATATTTATATAATACATGATGAGTCATACCTTTGCAAAAATAAATATGGTACCAACATGCCGGAATACAATTTTATGTATTGATTATGTTTTCTTTTCTATTTTTACTTTGACCAAAGGAAGGTTCGGGGATTTGATCTTAGCTCCACACTAGGAGGAGTATGATTACCATTAGACTATATACCCCTGCAACCACTTTATCTACTAATTATTATTATTTATTTTCATTTTTATTTTTTGGAAAAAGATCCTCAAGGGAGTATTATTAAGATGAAATTAAATCAACGTTCATCACATCAAACAAAACAAAAGGAACACAAGTCCTATCTCCTGAAATAGAAAACAGAGTTCCCAATCCCATAGACGCAAGAGCCGCTACTATATTCTTTTGATGAGGAATATGATAGCAACTTCCACCCCTACTGTGGGGATAAATTCAATTTGTCAGCTGCAAATAAACACAGACCACCCACAGTAAAGCCGTTAAAATCATGAAGTTTTAGCTAAAGAGAACTTTCATACCATACTCGCTTAATCGACAAACACGACCAAAATGTATGAAGAGAGGACTCTTCCTCTAGCCTCACCAAGGACACCAAAGAGAACGACAGATATTTCTTTTTTTTTTTTTTTTTTTGAAAACCCGCTAAACAGAAATTTTTATTTTGGAGGGAATTGAGTACTTCCACAGACTACGCCACCAAAAGAAATCAGGTCCGTTCAATGAAGAGCTCTCTTCCCAACAAGCAGAACAAGCAATCTTATAACCAGATTTTACCATATAAGAACCCGAATCATTGTAATGCTAGATAAGCCAGTCAAGTCCCCTTCTAGAGCTGAGCAGAATACATTTAATGATCTCTACATCCATCGGCCAGAAAACTTGCTCAAGAAAAGAGATATTCCAGCGGCCATCTAATATAAAATCCATAATATGCCAACTTTCTAAAGACTGAGGAAGCCATGTAATCGGTCTAAAAGTTTGTGGTCGTGGAATCCAAGGATCTGTTAACAAAGCACTAAACTTTGTAACCAAAATTAGTCTCATATATCCACTTAGTAAATAAACTAAACTGAAAAATATTTCAACAAGGAAAAGAAATCAAACAAGATATTGTCACCTACTAAGAAATAAGAAGAAAACTGCATGCATAGGCCAAATAGCTTGTTTAGTAATCAATACAAAAAGCAAAAATAAACAAACACCTGAAAATGAGAGAAATAGAGGGGTGAGCATGTGAATGCTCAGTAGAGATTCAATTACAGGTTTTTAACTAAAATAAATATTTACTTTCAAGATTCTGTATAGTTAGTAAAATATTCAAATAGTTTTCCAGAAGTCCATTTAAAAACACCGTCTAGAGTTTCAAATAACCAAACCATTGTAGAATATTATCTCAAAACAAATCTTTGTCCAAAAGTTTAAATATTCCAGACCATTTTATAACATCATATCAAATCTAGTATATATCTATTCAAGTCAAGCATATAACAAGCAATGCAATCAATGACACCAAAGACTGATGACTACATGCATTAAATATAGTGTGAGCCACCCTAAGTAGGTAAACTGCACATGTGTAATGTGGTCTGAGTTACCTAAGTTAGTAATCGTGAGTATGATGTGTAGTCCGAGAACCCTGAATAGGTACCATAAATCCGAATATCCTGATGGGGTATCGTAAGTCTGTCATCTACGTACGTATAATGAATATATGTAATGCTATATAGATGACATGAATGAGAATATGTACTATTTTTCACAAAATCACAAAATAAATCATGCAGTATTTTTAATCAATCATGTTTAGTTCTCAAAACTAAATTTTCGTTCAATTCAAATTTTATAAAAATTTCAGCAACATAATAACCGTTTTCATCAAAATCAATAAAATCCAGCTCTTGCAGAATATAGTTCAAATCAAGATATTTGATATGCTAACTAGTGTGATGTATCTCCTAAGCAATTTAAATATTAAATCGTATCAAAATAGATATAAATCACTTTTTTTTAACCAAATATTTAACAAAATTTCATATTTATTTAAAATATGTGAAAATCATAATTAAATCAATTTTATAATCAAGTAATTGAATCTCTACTTTAATCAAAAGACTAGATAGCACTACGGTGCTATTGAGAGCATTTGACATTGTTTGGCAATCGTTCACAGAGTCAAAGACGTCATTTTCAAACTCTTCATCGCTTAGATTGAAAATTCGATTTTTTAATAGAGATAAAAATTGTGAAATGGACCTCGTCACTGAATTCCTAGCATTCAAATTAGTTATGTGAAACATATAATTTGACTAATCTGGGATGGAGCCGAAATCCGTCCCTATGACACATAAAATGAGACAAATTTGAGCCGTCAGATTTTATTTTCCGTACCGGTCACCAAATATAGTCAATATATATATATATATATATCAAATTTCATGTTGTCACGAGTACATTATAAATATGAAGTTTATTTGATGATTTAATGGTCAGATTGAAAAGTTAATACACAAAACTATAGCTCAAAACTAACTAATATGACAATTTTTGATCGGAGCAAAATAGAGAGTCCAGACATATACCAGGTGAGAGCCCATGAGGAGATAAACTGAACAAGCCTTGTTTCGGGGTCTATCGTCACTAAAATCAGCGTCGGCGATGAAAAACATCCCGCAGCTTCGGTCTCTCATCATCGGCGATTGGCGGCTCCAATGGTGTTGAAATTATGATAAAAGCTTCGTCTGAAGGGGGCCGTCATCTCGTGCCGGTGGCAACCGTCGATGATGGCCAGGCAGTCGTCAATTTGCTTTGTCGGTGGCATCATTGTTTACCAAAGAGAGAAAAAAAACATTAGGTGGGGAGGAGAGAGAATGAGCTGGGCAGAAAGACACGGGGCACATGCCATGTTTTAAATGGGCATCATATTTTGCAATTTAGTCCCTAGTTTGAGAATTTTATCAAATAAATCTCTCAAAAATGCAAAATAACCCATATTTTCAACTTTTCTTTTAATTAGGTCCAAATTCGATTTTTTTTTTTTTAAATTATGGTCAAAAACCAAAATACCCTTAGAAAATCAGGGGTTTTACAGTTCAAATCCAAAAATCCATTGTTGAAAATATTTAGTGCGGTTACTGTTGGAGAAAAATAAGTGGTATATATTCAGCCTTGTACTCGATTTGAACTCAAATTTATGTCAGGGAGAACGTGTAAATTTTGTTTAACATCCTGAATCGTTCCCTTAATTTCAATATTAGACGAATCCATACTTTCCACTTCATTAGACAAAATTCCAAAACCAAACAGGATCAATAGATTCTGTTCAAGTTCTGGAACTAGCGAAATTAAGCCCACCATCACTTTTCTTCATAGTTCGGAGCCATTTCAGAAACCGGGGCCCCAACTCACACGTTCCAAGAAGTATAGAGTCCAATTGGGATGAAAGAATATTAAAAAGGAATGTTGAAACCTATATCTAAATTAGAAGATAGATCCAAGTAAATTAATTATAAATTTTAGAAAGTCCTCAACTATGAAAACTGACCAATACTTTAGGAGAAATTTCCACCAATTTGAATCGAGTCAATTATAAAGTGAAATTAGGTAAGGATCCACGGATTTGATTATACCATACAAATAGAAATGAGCTCACCACAATGATGATTCAACGAGCTGGAGTTGTCTATTAAGAGCATGCTTATTTGCTCGCAAGTCTAGTGAGCTTAATTTCTTACCCAAAATCGACGTTATAAAATATTATATTTCGTTATGCTATATATTATATATACAAATCAAATTTTCGAGTACAGATTGAAATAATGTGCGCATCTTTAGCTGTAAAAGACAAAGCGCAATATGACTAATAGTTCTAAAAATTATATTTTGCCTTCCTCGTACTTTGGAGGGAATTTTGGTGCTCATGGAACGTGATTACTGCTACTAAGTTATGTTTTCTAGAGTTTCTTTACTTGTATCCATTCTTGGAAATAAGGAATGATTTTCGGACCATTTCCTTATTTGTTTTGATCATTATTCATTGTCATGATGAGCAAATCAGTCTAATAAATGAATAAGATTCACTTGTCAAAGAGACAGAAAAGTGACAATAGAGCCATCTATCTGAAAATTCTAATTTACTCAGATCTCAATCTTCTAACTTAGATCACCAATTTTTCCGAATAATGAAATCAGGGGAAAAATTCGGAATGTTGAGCAAAATTTCCATATTCTCTCTACATAAATTTGAGTTCAAGATACACGCTTAAGTTAAGCTACCTCATTAAAAACCTTACCTTAAAAACTTAGTGAGACAAAACTAGGTCAAGTGAAAAAAGATGTAGTTGTATAATCTCTCCATCAAAGCAGTTCTTCTTCATAAGTCATAGAATTGACACATCCCAAATCTTGTGTATAAGTAGAGATGCAACTATTAGGCCAACCCAATCCAGTCCTGATACTGTAGATGGGTCGGGCTGACCCATGCACTATCTGTGGCGAAGGCTAGGCTATGATATTGTAGCTCGTTGGTCGGCCCACTAAACTTCATAGGATGGGTTGGGCCTGAGATAAGACGGGCCAACCCATGATAGGCCAAGGTGGGTCGGCCCATTCTGGCCCATCGTGGTTTGGCCTATCATGGATTGACCCAGTTTGATCCATTCTTCTTTTATTTTTACATTTTTTTGTTCTTTTATTCTTTTTTAAATTTTATTTTGTATAATCTTAAACATTTTATACTATTTTCTCTTACTAAATTAAGGTTTTGTATTATCCCATTAAATTTGACTTATAAAATTTTTAATAAAGTAATCATAAATAAAAATTTTGTTAATAATTTTCATAATTATTTAGTTCTAATTTTTTTAATATTAGTAAATATTTTTTGTTGTTTATATTAATTAACACGTAAATTAATTTTTAATTGTATATAAATTATTTAGAATTTGATAAAAAAATATCTTTAAAGTGAAACAAAATATTATTTTTCTTTTGTTTTTTAGAACTATAACGGGCTAGTCCATGGTAGACTAGAATGGGCTGGCCCATGATGGACTATTATGGACCAACCTATGGGCCGGCTCATCCTGGCCCATAGGGTAGCCCATCCTAGCCCACATGTAGGGTAGCCCATAGGTTGGGCCACCCTTTTTCATCGGTGGACCAGTCCGCTCCGACCGCCAAAAACAATGAGCTAGGTTGGTCTGGCACACGACTCGTGATGGGCCTGTCTAAAATGGGCCGAATCAGAGGACCAATTGTTGCATCTCTATGTATAAGCTTCTAGAATGAGAGGATGGAAGTGCTTTTGGAAATAATATTCTGCTATAATATCTCACGATGGAATCATGTCATTGCTCTCTAAAAGTCATGTGTGAAGAAGAAATTAAGGAGATATTCACTGGTGTATCTTCAATCGTGTTTGATTGTAGCCTCCTCTTAATTGGGCAATGCAAGCTAGCAACATTTATCTTCATATAATTGAACTCTCTGATTTGGAGTTAATTCACTAGTTCCTCTTATATGAAGGGTAGCTACAATTATTGTGATATTCTTTGTATTATATCCTTTATTGTGATATCCTTTATCCGTTATATATAATAATATATTTCTTTATGCTATGTATACAAATAAAATTTTCGAGTACAGATTGAAGTAGCGTGCGCATCTCTAGTTGCAAAAGACGAGGGGCAAAATGACAATTAGTTCTAAAAATTATTTTTTGCCTTCCTCGTATTATGGAGGGAATTTTGGTGCTCATGGAACGTGATTATTGCTACTGTGCTGTGTTTTCTGAGAGTTTCTTTTTCTTAAAACTTAAAAGTAATTCTGTAAACAAAAATAAAATAAATAAATAAAAGTCTCGAACAAAACTTGTGTCCAGTTGATGTTATAATTATTGAAATAAAGAACAAGTTACAAAGGTCTTCTGTTTTAATCTCACTATGTACAAGTAATTTTATTACCTCAAGATAAACATGATTCGATTCTCATTTTGCTGCTGAAAAGTAAAGTACAAATAAAGGATATAATACAAAGAATATCATAATAATTGTAGCTACTCGTCATATAAGAGGAACTAGTGAATTAACTCCAAATGAGAGTTAAATTATATGAAGATAAATATTGCCTGCAAATGCCCAATTAAGAGGAGGCTACAATCAAACACGATTAAAGATATATAAGTTAGTTTCTCCTTAATTTCTTCTTCACATATGAGCTTTAGAAAGCAATGACATGACTCGATCGTGTACGATATTCTAGTAGAGTATTATTTCCGAAAGCACTTCCATCCTCCACATTCTAGAAGCTTATACACAAGATTAAGATGTGTCAATTCCATGACTTATGAAGAAAAACTGCTTTGAAAGAGAGATTATACAACTGTATCTTTTTTTGCTTGACCTAGTTTGGTCTCATTAAGTTTTTTAGGCAAGGATTTCAATGAGATAGCTTAATTTAAGCGTGAATCTCGAACTCAAACTTATGTAAGGAGAACATGGAAATTTTGCTTAACATCCTGAATTGTTCCTCTAATTTCATTATTAGGAAATATTGTTGATCTAAGTTTGAAGATAGAGATACGAGTAAATTAGAATTTTTAGAAAGTTGGCTCTATTTTTACCTCTCTCTCTAGTACGTGAATAAAAATTCACTTACAAGACGGATCTATTCATCGTGACAATGGACAATAATGATCAGAACAAAGAAAAAAAATGGTGGGAAATCATTCCATATTTTCAAGAATGGATACAAGTTTTAAACTGTATAGCTGGGAGATATATATATAAATATATATATTTATATAGATATATAATACCGCCTTCTTAATATATACAAGTGAAATCTTTGAGGACGGATTAAAAGGAAGCATGTCTTTAACTCCAAATTGTTCAAGGACTCAAGATATTGTTGGCGGAAAGTACTGATTAGTTGAAGATAGTGCTGCTTTTAGGTGTGAAGTCTTTTGTGGGCCAAAATCATCGTGCACTACTTAACATCATCATCATTCTTTGAAGACTAGTGAAGTCTTTAGCTGGAGTCATCCAAATAGATACTTGAAACTAGGAAATGCTGTTTCTTTCTTTCTTCGTTTTGAGGAGAAAAAAATCAAGTACACATAAACTGATTAATGGATTTAAATAGTTACCTTTTACCTTTTTTTTCTTTTGTTAAAACAAAATTCACACATTTTTATTAGATTACATACTCCGAT
>JXTB01000399.1:41531-60651 GCA_002914805.1 Parasponia andersonii
TCAAAACTGGACCCATTGAAGACTTGGAGGATTTGCTATTTGACAGGTCCTCCAAGATTTTAAAGATTGGTGCGAGGCTTCAAGAACCTGTGCGAACTTCATTGGTCACTTTTCTGGAATCTAACTTGGATGCCTTCGCGTGGTAACATTCGGACATGTTTAGGATCGATCCGAATATCATATGCCACCGTCTTAACATAGATCCAACAAAGAACTATACGGCAGAAAAGAAGAGCTATAAATCCAGAACGCTACATTGCACTGAAAGAAGAGGTGGAAAAGTTGCTCGAGATTGGATTTATCAGGGAATCTTTTTATCTGAACTGGCTTGTAAACCCGGTTTTGGTAAAGAAACCCAACAGGAAGTGGAGAACATGCATCGATTTCATAGATCTCAACAAAGCATGCCCAAAGGATAGCTTTCTCCTTCCAAGAATCGACCAGCTTATAGATGTGACGTCGGGGCATGAACTCTTAAGTTTCATGGACATATATTCTGGATACAATCAAATCCCCATGTACGAACTAGATAAGGAGCATACCTCGTTCATCACTGATCGAGGATTATACTGTTACAAAAAGATACCCTTCGGACTCATCAATGAAGAAGCAACCTACCAGCATCTTGTCAACATGATGTTTGTGAAATAAATTGGCAAGACAATGGAGGTATATGTTGATGACATACTAGTGAAGTCAAAGAAAGCCGAAGATCATATCAAACATCTTGATGAGATGTTCGAAATTCTCTGAAAGTATCAAATGAAGCTGAATCCTCAGAAGTGTGTATTCGGGATAGGATCTGGAAAGTTTATGGGTTTTATGGTCAATCAGCAAGGCATTGAAACTAACCCTCAGAAGATACAAGCGCTGATTGATATGCAATTTCCTCACAAACCCAAAGATGTGCAGAGCCTGGCAGGAAGAGTGGCCGCATTTATTTGATTTGTATCCAAATCGACGAATAAGTGCCAACCATTCTTTGAAGTATTGAATGGTTCGAAGAGGTTCGAGTGGACGGGAGAATGCGAGCAGGCGTTCCAAGAATTAAAAATACATTTGGGTTCTTCTCCATTCTTGTCAAAGCCAAATCCGGGGAAAGAATTATATTTATACCTCATTGTTTCTAAATATGCGACAAGCGCTACATTAATTCGAGAATATGAAAAGATACAGCGACCAGTGTACTACGTAAGTAAAAGATTACTCGATGCCGAAACAAGATATCCAGAGATGGAGAAATTAGCATTAGCACTCATTGTCGCATCCAGGAAACTTCGACCTTATTTTCATGCGCACACCATCAAAGTTTTCACGAACTTTCCATTAAAGCAGGTTCTACAAAAATCCGAGGCTTCCAGACGACTACTTAAGTGGGCAGTTGAATTGAGTCAGTTCGACATCGATTTTCAACCTCACACGACGATCAAAGGGCAAGCCCTCGCAGATTTCATTGCGGAATTCACATATGATATCAATCTTCCCCCAGAAGTAATCGAAAAGCCTGCTACAGATTTACCCAGATTGTGGAAGCTTTATGTCGATGGATCGTCGAACGAGAATAGAGCTGGTGCGGGCTTAGTACTAATCAGTCTTGAAGGGAACAATATTCATTGTGCACTTTGCTTCAAATTTCCAGCATCAAATAATGAGGCAGAATATGAAGCACTGATAGCTGGGGTAAAGCTAGCACAAGAAATGAAGGTCGAAGTGATTGAGGTATATAGTGATTCCCAGTTGGTCGTTTGTCAAGTAAATGGTAAATATCAAGCAAGAGGAAAGAGAATGATAGCTTATTTACAAGAGGTACAAAGATTATTCTTGACATTCACTGCCTACAATATTCAACTTCTTCCTCGTATTAAGAATACTCGTGCAGATGCCCTAGCTAAACTCGCCTCAACAAAAGATGCCGAATTACTAAAGGTAGTCCCTGTCGAGTTTCTTACAACAACTAGCATCAAAGCAGAGCCCCAAATAGCTATGACAGTTGATAAAAAATCATCGTGGGTAGATCCTATAATGAAGTATATACAAAATGGCGATCACTCCGAAAATAAAGACGACGTAAAGCGACTTCGAATAAAAGTAGCTCGTCATGTTATCTATGACGAGAAGCTTTATCGAAGGAGTTTTAGTGCGCCGCTATTATTATGTGTCGGTGAAGAAAATGTATTATGAGGGAAATTCACGAAGGCATATGCGGAAATCATTCTGGAGGGCAGGTATTTACAAACAAGATTCTAAGACAAGGGTATTTTTGACTGACCATGAAGAAGGATACGATGGAATTTATTAGGAGTTGTAATGAATGCCAACGATTTGCAACTGTTCCTAGAATGCCATTCGTTCCTCTTACTCCAATGACCAGTCCATGGCTATTTGCAGTATGGGGAATTGATATTATCGGAACACTTCCATTGGTGCGAGATGGGTTGAAATATGCAGTGGTCGCAATCGATTATTTTACTAAGTGGACAGAAGCTGAAGCTTTGAGTACCATTTCCGCAAAAAAGATAATAGATTTTGTTTATAAATCTATAATCTGCCGTTATAGTATACCACATACCATAATTTCTGATAATAGGAAACAATTTGACTGCGACGAGTTCTGTAACTTCTACAATAACTTAGGCATCAAGAAGAATTTCTCTGCTGTTGTTCATCCACAAGCCTATGGACAGGTCGAAGCGATAAATAAAATACTTAAACACAATATACAGACAAAATTGGAAGAGCATAAAGGAGCTTGGCAAGAGGTACTCCCTGAAGTTTTATAGGCTTATCGCACCACTCAACGAACAATTACCAGAGAGAGTCCATTCTCTTTAGCTTACGGATATGAAGTAATGGTTCCGGTTGAAATTGGTGCGAGCTCTCTACGACGATCAACCTATGAGCAAGATCGCAACAAAACACTAATGAGGATTGAGCTCGATCTTTTAGAAGAAAGNATTAATTCGAGAATATGAAAAGATACAGCGACCAGTGTACTACGTAAGTAAAAGATTACTCGATGCCGAAACAAGATATCCAGAGATGGAGAAATTAGCATTAGCACTCATTGTCGCATCCAGGAAACTTCGACCTTATTTTCATGCGCACACCATCAAAGTTTTCACGAACTTTCCATTAAAGCAGGTTCTACAAAAATCCGAGGCTTCCAGACGACTACTTAAGTGGGCAGTTGAATTGAGTCAGTTCGACATCGATTTTCAACCTCACACGACGATCAAAGGGCAAGCCCTCGCAGATTTCATTGCGGAATTCACATATGATATCAATCTTCCCCCAGAAGTAATCGAAAAGCCTGCTACAGATTTACCCAGATTGTGGAAGCTTTATGTCGATGGATCGTCGAACGAGAATAGAGCTGGTGCGGGCTTAGTACTAATCAGTCTTGAAGGGAACAATATTCATTGTGCACTTTGCTTCAAATTTCCAGCATCAAATAATGAGGCAGAATATGAAGCACTGATAGCTGGGGTAAAGCTAGCACAAGAAATGAAGGTCGAAGTGATTGAGGTATATAGTGATTCCCAGTTGGTCGTTTGTCAAGTAAATGGTAAATATCAAGCAAGAGGAAAGAGAATGATAGCTTATTTACAAGAGGTACAAAGATTATTCTTGACATTCACTGCCTACAATATTCAACTTCTTCCTCGTATTAAGAATACTCGTGCAGATGCCCTAGCTAAACTCGCCTCAACAAAAGATGCCGAATTACTAAAGGTAGTCCCTGTCGAGTTTCTTACAACAACTAGCATCAAAGCAGAGCCCCAAATAGCTATGACAGTTGATAAAAAATCATCGTGGGTAGATCCTATAATGAAGTATATACAAAATGGCGATCACTCCGAAAATAAAGACGACGTAAAGCGACTTCGAATAAAAGTAGCTCGTCATGTTATCTATGACGAGAAGCTTTATCGAAGGAGTTTTAGTGCGCCGCTATTATTATGTGTCGGTGAAGAAAATGTATTATGAGGGAAATTCACGAAGGCATATGCGGAAATCATTCTGGAGGGCAGGTATTTACAAACAAGATTCTAAGACAAGGGTATTTTTGACTGACCATGAAGAAGGATACGATGGAATTTATTAGGAGTTGTAATGAATGCCAACGATTTGCAACTGTTCCTAGAATGCCATTCGTTCCTCTTACTCCAATGACCAGTCCATGGCTATTTGCAGTATGGGGAATTGATATTATCGGAACACTTCCATTGGTGCGAGATGGGTTGAAATATGCAGTGGTCGCAATCGATTATTTTACTAAGTGGACAGAAGCTGAAGCTTTGAGTACCATTTCCGCAAAAAAGATAATAGATTTTGTTTATAAATCTATAATCTGCCGTTATAGTATACCACATACCATAATTTCTGATAATAGGAAACAATTTGACTGCGACGAGTTCTGTAACTTCTACAATAACTTAGGCATCAAGAAGAATTTCTCTGCTGTTGTTCATCCACAAGCCTATGGACAGGTCGAAGCGATAAATAAAATACTTAAACACAATATACAGACAAAATTGGAAGAGCATAAAGGAGCTTGGCAAGAGGTACTCCCTGAAGTTTTATAGGCTTATCGCACCACTCAACGAACAATTACCAGAGAGAGTCCATTCTCTTTAGCTTACGGATATGAAGTAATGGTTCCGGTTGAAATTGGTGCGAGCTCTCTACGACGATCAACCTATGAGCAAGATCGCAACAAAACACTAATGAGGATTGAGCTCGATCTTTTAGAAGAAAGGCTTGAGCAGTCTCAGCTTCGAATCGCATCATATCAACAGCGCACTGCTCGATATTATAACTCTAAAGTTAGACGAAGAGGATTTGAAGTTGGTGACCTTATTCTTCGGCAAGTCCTACCTAATAATAAAGAGCACAATGTTGGAGTATTTGGACTCTCTTGGGAAGGACCGTATGTTATTGATGCCATCATATGACCTGGGACATATAAGTTAGCTCGCACTGGCGGACAACAGATCGAACATGCCTGGAATGCAGAACAACTTCGTCGCTATTATCAGTAAATTTTCATGTATATCTTCATGTTTTCGTCATTCATCCATAAAAATATCTGCTTATTCGTCATTCGTTGATCTCATTCGTTAACCATCATTCGTTGATTGTTATTCACTAATCATCATTCGTTGATCATCATTCGTTAATCGTCATTCGTTGATCACTATTTGTTGATCGTCATTCGTTAATCGTCATTCGTTGATCGTCATTCGTCATCATCAATAAGGGTGTCTCCTTATCGATCATTCGATTGGGTACTTTTTATAGTTTTATGACAGTCTTCGAACACCATAAGGCTCGGGGGGTAGTGGGATCAGAATATTATCTCCGACTTGCTTCCTAAAGGACTATGCAAAACGTCCATTTAGAGAGGTCGGAATTTTAGATCGTCAAAATATCTTAAATTCCTTAAAATCTTAGGATTTTCTCCTTGCTTCATGCCTTAACATGTCGTATTACATAATTTCCCTCCTTGAATAACAAAGTAACTAAGCAAAACATTCATTATTCGATGTGATATATTGCTGTATTTACATTTTTCCAGGAACTTTTGAAAAACAGTATTGAGTTTGCATCACTCATACTTGTTGTTTTCTTAAGCGGCCTAACATATCCTAACATAATCATTTTAAGTGTGTTGGATTCAAATCGCAATAGCGTACCGATCAGTCACTTAGTGATTGACTACTTGGTTAAATTAATTATCTTCTATATTACGACTTAGTATGTTGATTGTTTTGCAGGAATAAACGTCTAATAAAGAAAGCATTCATTCATTGATAAAAGCTCGCACCTATATGCAAGCAAAGAAATACAAATAAGAGGGGACCAAGCCCGTATTGTTCTGAAAAAAAAAATAAAAAACTCTTTCACGAGTTCATCTCTATCAGTCATCTAAAAGAATCTATAAACCAATGAGGGAGATCTAAAAATTTCCATTTTACAGACCATCTGAATACGAGATAGGTTTATGTTCAGAATATTTAGGTTCTACGGTATTTAGGCTCTACGGTTTAAACCTATTTTCTAGAAATATGATCTATAAATAAGAGTTCTGGAAAAATCGAAGAACAAGAGAGAGAGGATATATACTAACCTTTCTTCGAAGACGGAGAGACCAAGATGACGTCTGAAGGATTGTGATGATAACTTCATCGGAGAAGATGACAAAGTTATGCGAGCTGAGAAATAGAACGACGTCGGAAGGATTGCTCTGTGAATACTTCAGGTATCGAGAGAAATAGCAGACGATAGGTTTTTTGAAGAGGAGGTGGATTAGTTTTCGATATATATGCCTCGAGCGTCGTTAAATCACAGCCGTAGATCAACGTATTTAATTTTCAGATCCAAAGGCCGAAGTTCACGCAGGATTTGATTTTTTCGAAATTAAATCGGTATCTTTTTAAAATTTAAAACGATTCGATTTAAGACAACAGCTGGCATCATCACTATCATTGTGTCTGTTTTAAAAATGAAAAGAAGGGAAAAGTCTCCTCGAGTTTTACTATTTTTCTTAGAAAAGGTGACACGTGGTTTCATCTGTTAGGAAAAGGTGCGCGTGATCTTGAAAATGTAAGATTTGAGATCTGGCGACTCTTCGACTCTTCAAGGGTCTCAAGTCTAGGTCATGACATCGCATTTTTTAAGCTCGCACTTCTTGTAGAAGGAAGCTCCATTTTGTCTTAAAGAACTAATGGAGTTGGGAGGCAATTGTTGTGCGGTCTAAAATCCTATATGTTGGTCAATACCAAAAAGGGAAAAATTGACCAAGTGAACGTGTTAGGTCGCATGAGTAAGATTAAGTGCGACCTCCTCCGAAAGAGTTAAGTGCGACCTCTTCCGAAAGAGTTAATTGTGACCTCCACCCCATAAGTTAGTGCGACCTCTTCCAAACGAGTTAAGTGCGACCTCCACTGCATAAGTTAGTGCGACCTCCTTCGAACGAGTTAAGTGCAGCCAGAATGAAAAAAAAAACTAGACTAAGATTCGTCAAACGGATAACCTACGAAGACAGGGAAACAAAAGTTTCTCTTTAAAGATCGACCAGTCATCTCATTTAAGTGATTACCAAGTTATATTGTTATTCAAATTGTATTGCCCGATTATACAGTTACCCATTCTCATAATTGGGAAACATTGAGCTATCCTTACCTATATAAAGGGAGTTCATTGTTTTCACCTGGGGGATATTTTTTATTTTCGAAATCTTTTGGGAGAACTTTTTAAATTCTTGCTTCTTTTTTCCGGACAATACATTGTAATTTTGAGCTCTTATAATTCTCCAGAAAATAGTAAAAAACAGTGGACGTAAGTTCATCTTTTTTGGGGATGGATCACTATAAAATTCTTGTCTCTTTATTTGCTTTAATAAATTAATATTTTTTACACACAAGTCACATTTAACAATTTTCCTAAATTTATTGTTGACAAAACTTTCGTGAACAATAAGTAAGGTTGCCAACTACACGCACCCAATCATTAGCTCTACTCACGTCTGTGGAACTAAGGTCAAGTAGTTGTAACGAAGAAATATGTGAAGCCCACCCCAGGTTTTTGTGCTCAAGAGATTACTGCCAAGATCTAGAAAATAAAAAATAAAAAATATTTTTATTAGGTATTATTTTTCTTAATTAAAATTTATTACCCATTTATTTTTGTAAACTATAAAAAAAATAAAATTATTAAATAATAAATATTTATTTTATTAGTTTTTTAATTACTCAAATTATTTCTTTTAAATAATAATTTCCTATAAATAAATTAAATAACAAAATACCTACCGGATTATGTTATGTCCCTATTCTAATTCTTACTGCTATATTTAGAAATCAAAGCTTCGAGCACGAATTGAAGTAGCTGTAAAGTAGTCAAGGAAAGAGCACTAAGCAGAATAACTAGTATTCAATTACCTGTTAGTGGAAGATTCAATAAGTAATTCACAGCACCATTTTTCTTAGAAGGTGCTAAGAAAGAGAGTGAACTTAACTTTTCCTCAGTCTTTGCCTCAATAAAGTGAGCCGAGCTGAGTTGCGTAACTTTTACTATAGGGTAGGGTCTTTCAGCAAAATGGAAGTATTTTTGGCATCCTTGAATCAGATGCTCGTTTTTCAAACACGATAACAAATATGGCCAAATGTATTATAGTTTGACACATCTTGCATATAAACTACTAATTTTTTTGGGTATAAAAACTGATATACTTAGCATAATTACTCTATGCTTTAGCGTTATGCTAAAAGTTTGCTCAAGAATATGATCAAGGGCTAATTCCTTCTGCACAAATCACATGCCAGAGTTTTCAAGTATAATTGTTTCAAAAATAATCATTTCTGAAATAGAAGCTGAATTAAAATTTCAGAAGATAATAGTTTTATGTTAAAATTATTCTTCATGAATAATCAAAATTAAAAATCAAAATTAAAATTGAGAGACTGTGAAAAGAACGAGAAAGAGTGAGCGAAAATGAAAGTTTACCAATAAAAGTTGCTATAAAACATAAGAATAACAAACATAAAAACTTGAATGGGTTTTAAACAATTATCTATATTTTAAAAAATAATGCCAAAAATACGACCACTTAAAAGGAATTAAAGTCCCGTACCATCTAAAAATGTCATTTTTCAACATATTAGGCGCTCGAAGACAATTTTCCTTTTTTATTTGCTCCATTTTTTACTTAATTCTTATTCTTTTATTTTTGTTTTAGCTTTTTTTCATTTATATAAATATTCTTTTATTACTTTTCGTTTTTTATTTTTTTTTTCTTTCACTATTTCAATTCTTTTTCCTTTTTTATTTGCCCCATCGTTATTTAATTCTTTTATTTTCATTTTAGTTCATTTTTTCTTCTATAATTTTTTATGTTTTATTTGAATTTTTTTTCTTTTTCTTCCTCCTCTTATAAATAGAAAGAGCTACTTTTTTTATAATTTTTTCCCCACTTAGAGACATGACACACTACTTTTTTCCCCTTTTAATCTATAACAAATGAGGAAACTATATTTTTTTTTCTTTATTTAATTTTTTGTTAGATTTTTTTAAAGAAAAATCATTAAATTACTGATAGTAATTTCTTTCTAAGGGTACGATAGCTTATTATTACTAGTTATATTTATTTTTGCTTATTTTT
This sequence comes from Parasponia andersonii, assembly GCA_002914805.1. Classification (NCBI taxonomy): domain Eukaryota; kingdom Viridiplantae; phylum Streptophyta; class Magnoliopsida; order Rosales; family Cannabaceae; genus Trema; species Trema andersonii. The sequence goes on from JXTB01000399.1 coordinate 50,695, forward strand.
ACTAGTAGTTATCAATTTAGTTTCTAATAATTTCCAAAATTAGTTTATAATTTTCAAAAATAATATTACGACCAAATTGGTTTCTCGTTACCAATTAGAAACTAATTTAGTTTTTGGCTATCAGTAGAAACCAATTTAATTTTTAATTTCAAGAGTAGCTAGTTTCTAGTTCCTAAAAAAAAAATTAGTAACCAATTTGAATTCTAAGTAACTAGATTAGTTTCTCAAGTTAGTTTTTTGTTCCCAATTACATTAGTAACTAACTACTTAGTTTTTTGTTCTCAATTACATTAGTAACCAACTACTAAATTAGTTTCTAGTTATTAGTAGAAATCAATTTGATTTGGCTTTTGGTTTCAAGAATAATTAGTAACTATTTCTTCAAAAAAAAATTAGTTTCTTGTCATTTAATTCTTTTGTTTTCGTCTTAGTTTATTTTTTCTTTCTTTTCTCTTCTATAATTTTTTATTTTTTATTTGAAATTATTTTTTTTCTTTTTCTTCCTCCTCTTATAAGTAGAAAGAGTTACTTTTTTTATAATTTGTTTCCCACTTAAAAACATGACAAACTACTTTTTTCCCCTTTTAATCTACAACAAGTGAGGAAAATATCTTTTTTTGCTATATTTATTTTTTGTTAGATTTTTTTAAAGAGAAATCATTAAATCATTGATAGTAATTTCTTTCGGAGGGTACTATAGCTTATTATTAATAGTTTTTTTTTTGCGTATTTTTACTAGTAGTAATCTATTTGTTTTCTATTAATTTCCAAAATTAGTTTATAGTTTTCAAAAATAATATTACGACCAAACGGTTTCTTATTACCAATTAGAAACTAATTTAGTTTTTGGCTATCAGTAGAAACCAATTTGATTTTTGGTTTCAAGAGTAGCTAGTGTCCATTTTCTTAAAAAAAAAAAAAAAAGAAAAAAAAACAGCAATCAATTTGATTTCTCAGTAACCAGATTAGTTTCTTAAGTTAGTTTTTCGTTCCCAATTAAAATAGTAACTAACTACTAGATTAGTTTTTGATTACCAGTAGAAATTAATTTGATTTGATTTTTGGTTTCAAGAATAGGTAGTAACTATTTTTTTCAAAAAAAAAAAACAATAACCAATTTAGGTTCCTATTAACGAAATTGGTTTCTTGTTGCTAACCAAATTAATAAACGACTACTGGATTAGTTTATAGTTACCAGTAGAAACTAATAACCATTTCCTAAAAAGGAAAAAAGCACTAGCAACCAGTTTGGTTTCTCAGTTTGGTTTCTTAATTTGGTTTCTCAATACTAACTAAATTAGTAACCAACAACTAGATTGGTTTGTGTTTACTAGTTAAATCCAATTTGGTTTTTAGTTTCCTAAAAAACCATTAACTAGTAACTGTTTCCTCAAAAAATGATTTTGTTTTTTAAAAAATTCTTGTAACCAAATTGGTTTTTTAGTAACCAAATTAATTTCTGATTATTAACCAAATTAGTAACCAAATACAAGATTAATTTATGGTTACTAGTAAAAAATTGGTTTAGTTTCTAGTTTCGAGAGAAGCTAATAAACATTTTCTCGAAAAAAGGAGAGGCAAGTAACCAATTTAGTTTCTCAGTAATCAGATTGATTTTTTAATTTCATTTCTCATTACTAACTAAATTAGTTACTAACAACTAGATTAGTTTCTAATTTCTACTAGAAACCAATAACAACTAGATTAGTTTCTAATTCCTACTAGAAACCAATTTAGCTTTTGGTTTCAAGAGTATCTAGTAATCATTTCTTCCACCAAAAAAAAAAAAAAAACCAAAGCTAGTAACTAATTTGTTTTCTCAATAACTAAGTTGGTTTCTCAAGTTGGTGACTACTTAAATTGCTAATTATTAGTAATGGTAAAAACTAATTTAGTTTCCTATATCCACTAACCAAATCAACAATATTGGATATTGATTTCCAATATTTAATTTTGTTATTGATTTCCAAATTAATAGTATTTAATATTTTTATTAGTTTTTAGTATATATTTAAGAAACTAATTTGGTTTCCCCTTGAAAAATCAATTTGGTTTTCTAGTTACAACAAGAAATCAAATTAGTTTCCAAGAAAAATGAAATTTAACAAAATTGGATTCTACTTACTATTGGAAACCAATTTGGTTTCTAAATGAAAAACTAATTTTGTTTCCACTTGAAAACACTATTGATTTTTTGGTTATTACGTGAAACAAATTTGTTTCCCAAATATTGACTTCTTAGGACTGAAAAACTAATTTGGTTTTATCAGCATTTACCTTAGAAACCAATTTTCTTTTGTAGGAATAATGTCCTATAAAACAGTTTATTATTTTGACATTTTAAATAATTTATTATCGGATTATTTATTATCTATTTGTTGTTAATAAATTTCATGCTATGAATTTCTATTTCATTTATCTCCCATTGATATACATGTGATGCGTATATTTATCTTATGCGAACATCTAAAGATTCCGAGACATATAATGAGTAATAAATAATTATTCGTATGATGAGTTCATATGTGTGAGATATTATATTCTTTATGTCATTATGTCTAAATTAAATTATTCGCATTCTATATATTGAAGATGAAATACTTTACCATGCCATAAAATATAGTGTTATCTATTTTTATAATAAAGTTTTCAATTATCGAAGTAAGTCTTTGGATAAAAATACTAGTGTATTATAAGAAAGTTATAACATCATCGAATATGACCGAATGAATTATAATTTAAGGCTAAGTGTCGTAACTTAAATTTCTAATTTCACTAATCTAGTACTATTGTAGAATACCTTAATTCTAGTGATTAATGATTTTACTTTCATGTGTTTTGTCTTTTTGAGTTACTAAAGGACTAATTCTGATTTATGGTTCGAACTCCGGTATCTTGGAAGATAAAGTATATGAAATGTATAGAACATTTTTCATGATGGACACCATGCATAGAACATCACTTTGAGTTTTTTCAAGTATTTAAATAACATAAATCAGAACTCTGGTATTCACTATGTAAATTTGACTGTATTAGTATAAGCAGATACGAACACTATAGACTATTATTCATTAGATAAAAAACGATAACTCAAAAGTAAATATATACTAAAGAGGTAATACAGTAATTTCACCTTGCTAGTATGACATTACATTGGAGGTTTGTCTACAAATATAATATATGCTAAATAGATCAAGCTAATTATTTGATAATAAGTTTTACAGAAAATAAATGATATTTAGTCCAAAAGTTCAATATTGGGTTTAAAAGTGGCATGCTTTAATATTATTAGACAATGCCCAATCATAATTATAAGTAGATTATGATTGTAAGTATATGATTCATTAGAGCTTGGGCTTTATGGATCCAACTGGTCTTCTATCTAGCTAAAATTAAAACATAATAGTTATTTAATGATCAGTAGAGTCCAACAAGCCTAATAAGCCCATTAGAGTTTACTAATCTATTTATAATTAAGAAAAAAGTTCTCTCACTATGCAATTATGTGGCAGACGTGAAAAACACCCTTGTGAAGAGTGTGTTATACAAAAAATAGAGAGAAAGAGAGTAGAGGAAAATCGGCCACACTAGGGGATTCACCATCCTTGATGTTTTAGCTATTCCAAAGAAATCGGTTTAAGAAGATTATCTTCTTGTTCATTTACAGATCTCTTTATTAAGAATCAAGAAAGTGACCACCTATCAGATTAATTAAACAACTTTCAAGTATAGATAGGAGGACGAAAAAGTTATGGAACATATCCGGATATTGTTCTTGTCTATAGATCCCTTTATTAGAAATCAAAAAGGTGTCTACCCACCAGATCAATCAATCAGAAACTAATTTAGTTTCTCAACATTTACCTTAAAAACTAATTTGGTTATTACTAGAAACTAATTTGGTTTCCACTCGAAACCAATTTACTTTCCACAATAAACTGGCCTGATTTCTACTTGAAAAACCAATTTGGTTTTTTGGTTACTACGGAAAATCAAGAAACCAATCTGGTTTCTACTTGAAATCAAATTTAACAAAACTAGATTCTGCTTACTACTAGAAGCTGATTTGGTTTCCCCTTAAAACTAGTTTGGTTTTCATAAGAAACTAATTTTTTTTCCTACTTGAAAAACAAATTTGGTTTCTATGAAACTACTTTGTTTTTTAATGGAAATTAATTTGGTTTCTTAGTATTGGTTTCTCAACATTTACATAAGAAACTAATTTAGGTTCTAACTATTCAATACCAATTTAAAACTTAGGTATAATGTAAAAAAAAAAAAAACTTTAACTACGACAAAAGTTAAAGAAAAAGGAGTAATAAGGTTCAATGCAAAAATAAATAAATAAATAAAATGGGAAGTGAGTGTTAAAAAAATAATTAAAAAAAGAGAGAAAATGAAAAAAAGGAATAAATAAAAAGAAAGATATAAAAAATAGATAAATGAGGCTGGTAGGACTTCAACTCAGGCGAAAGAAAATAGAAAATAAATAAATGACAAAGGCTAAAAAGAAAAGAGTAGTAAAGTTCAATGTGGAAGAAAATTAATTTAAAAAGAGAAAATGAAAAAAAAAAAGAAATAAGATAAAAGCTTCAATGGTGGATTAAAAGGAGACACTAAAAAAAAAAAACCTTTGAAAACAACAGAAGTTAAAAAAAAAAAGGGAGTAATAAGATTCAGTGCAAAAATAAATAAATAAATAAATAAAATAGGAAATGAGTTTTAAAAAATGAATTAAAAAAATAAAAAGAAAAGGATAAAAAAGATAAATGAGTCAAATGGATCCTGAACCTAGGTGTTGATTGCGGATGCAAAGCCCAACTACCCGACCAGCTGACATTTTGTTTTATCTGCTTTACTTTTTAATACATAAAGCTTTCAGTAATGACAGACAAATTTATAATTTTGCCACTGAGTCTTGGACTGTATAAAATGAAAATGTTTCTTCCTAGATCGTACGAAAAAGTATTCGTTTTGGCTAGTTCGTATTTTTACTTTTCCCGACACGAATCCCATAAATGGCCCTCACTTAATTTCCCCATTTTTATGAAGTGGTTATAAATGGTCCACGGGAAAATTTCATAATAACCATTTTTAAAACTATATTATTATAAATATCAGTTTTTTATTTTTACTTCATAAATAGCTATTTTTATATCATTTTTGAAAATATAAACTACTATTGTTTTACACATGTTTAAAATTTATATCATAGTCTAAATTTTATGAATAAAAATTACACTAAAAATTAGTACATATTTGAAAATATATATTATAAGTCAAATTTATAATGAAAAATTTAAACCGTGGAAAACATTTACATTATAAATATATACCGTTCATATTTTACACATGAAATATGTACCTATTTTATACATAAAATTTTCACCTCATAAATAAAATTTACATTATAAATGTGGACTACTAATTTTGCATATAAAATGTGGATAATAAAACAGGTATTTTTGAAAAAAAAATTAAAAATGAGTATTTATGAAAATAAATTTTAAAAATGGATAATACTCGTAAATTTCTCCTGGTCCACACTAGCCGCCAAGACGACGACGTCTAAGAACCTAAAGCAATAATGCTATATTGTTGTTATTATTGTCGTTTTATTTGTTCGTTCTTAGTTGTTATTCTTGTAAATCTGGATGATGTCCTTTCTAATATTGTTGTGTTTTGGTCATGTCGTTCATATTTGTTCTATTTCTGGATGATGTCGTATCTACTTTTTTCTTAATGCATTGGCGTTCCTTTACCGTTGCCATTTTTGTGTAATTGTCTACAGGCCAAGCCATTAGCCAGTTATATCCCGAGAGATGCAACCAATTTGTATATCAAGGAAAAATATAGAATTACAAATTATTTGTTAAATAGAGGAAGTATAAAGTTCTATTTAATATTCCTCGTCTCCAAGAAATTACTAGTACTTTAGTGCAACCCGGTTTTGGTCTTCCAGCCTTTTTTCTCCTTCACTCTCGCTTTGTACAATAACTTATATATTAGATAAAAAGATTATACTAAAAACAGATACACTAAAGAAACCAGCGGCAACTACAATGAATCCATTGCAGAGAAAATTGCTCAACGGAAGAATTATTCAATGTCCTTTAACAGAAAGCTGTCCACCGCAAAACCTACGTACTCTTCACTTGAAGAAGAGCAATAAGCTATACATATGCTGCTCGCGCCGATAAAATCTAGGGAGATAAAGCCATGAGAAAAGAAAACTAAAGTAAAACAATAAACCAGGTCAAAGGGAAGTACGCAGTGACATTACATAGCTAGGAATTTAGCTCAAAAATCTTTTGTCGGAAATATTTAGTGCACTCGTACATGGAGTAAAAAGAATGGTCTTAAGCCTTCCAACTGATTTGAACTCAAATCAATATGAGTTCCAATTTCTCTCAAAATCGGAGCATTGGCTCTTTGCTTATAATAAATTTGTTAGAATTCATTGATTGTTTGATTATTTCTATTTTCCGACAATTTGTTTGATTTTCTAGTTTTATGGTTATGGATAATACTAGAGGTCTCAACTGTTATACTAAATTTAGTTTTTACTACCACATGTAGTATATGAGTTGTCAATATTCAATTGGTATATTAAATCTTACTACAAATAAATTAAATATTATCACTAATTAAGTATGATAAATTATATATCATGTGTGTTGGTATTAAAAATTTGATACAATAAATCAAATCCAAGTATTATACTGATGTGTGTTGGTATTAAAAATTTGATACAATAAATCAAATCCAAGTATTATACTGTAGTTACTAGCTGGCAAGACAAGAAAATTAGACAACTATCTGGGCTTGATTTAGAGGATTTTCAGGGACCTAATTATTGCGTGACCAACCTCTGTATATTTGTGTTTGTATTTCCCCTTCTTCTTCCTCTTCTTCTTTTTTTTTTTTTTTTTATATATATATATATAACATAACTATAAGAAATAGGAGAAGGCTACCGTAGGACCTAATTTTTGGGCTCACGTAGAACCTAAAATAATAACCACTCAAATTTAAAAAACTGATCAAAATTTGTTAACTGTAAACAGCTTATACTACTCCACCTCACACAAAAACAATTCTCGTTACACTAGATTTTTTTTGAAAAAAAAAAAAAAGAACAGTTTTCCTCTCCATGGCTGCCAGTATCATCTATTTATTAAATAAATTTGTGAAAAAATCTAACAGAAACAGAAAAAAAAAGTCTATCATTTGGCTATTTGGTTGCAACTTCTGAGAATTAATATTATCATCTAATTTTGTCAATAAATAGGAGCAGCCTACTGCCGAAAACGCAAAATATCTAAAGAAGAGAAGAAAATAATATAAACCGATATATCATAGAGAGGAGAATACAGTTGTGATCCAAGTCATGTCGCCTTAAGCATCAGGAAAATTACAAATTTCAGTTTTGTTTTTCAGTATGGATGACTCTATCTTCCCAGGAAATTTTCTGTAAAATTCCTTTTGAGAACGTATTTTAGAAGAAAAAAAGGAAACAACAATAGGGAATTGAAGAGAAAATAATAATTCATAGAACATACCATTGAGAACTTATATTAGAACAAAAAGGAAACAAAATAGAACATACAATTGAGAACGTATATTAGAAGAATTGGGATTTGTTTAAAATAAATAGAAAAAAAAGGAAACAATGATATCAATACGCATGATAGGTTTGATGTGTAGACAAATTCAATGTTTGTTTTGTTTAAATGGGAAAATGGTTTTTTAAGAAACAACAGAAGGGAATTGAAGACAAAAAAATAAGTCATGTAAATTAATTTTCTGAAGTCCATTATATGCAAATCATCGACACAGGACTAGAAGTAGAAGAATAATGGGATCACCTAGCAAGTTGTTTAGGTTTTACTGCCCCTATCATATTCATAAATACTATAAATATATTTACATGTTTTGTACAGTTGTTATACGAGTTTTTTCTTAATTAGTTTAATTCACATAGGAATATAGTGAGTTCATAATTAAGAATATTTTTGTTTGAATACAGGAGATAATAGTAAATAAAATAGAGAATTCAACTAGTTAGTAGAATAATTTTAGACTATAGAGATAGACAATTTGAGTGAATTAGCTATAGTGAACTCGAAACTTTAGCTTTATTTTCATTAATTTAAACCTTGTTTAATTTTTTGCTCTTCTTTATTTTTTATTCTCGTTTTAATTGTATTTAGTTGTCATTTAATATTTAATTTAATTTTTCTTTAGTTATTTAATTCAAATAAAATTAGAATTAGCAATAATTTCGATAATTAATAAATCAAATGATACTCATACTTACTCTATATTACTCGTTATGATTTTGTGTGCTGGTGAATTATACAACACTATGACTTCGTAACTTGTCACACCAATTGGAAACCACTAAACGACATGTCACATGCCCAAAACCCAAAAGACAACATGTGGGTACTACCAAATGACATGTCACATGCCTAAAACTCCATAAGAAGACAAATATGTCGCTCACCTAAAACTCCAAAGAAACGACATATGTCTGTTTAGCTAAATTACCTTAGCCGAAAATGACACTACACTTCCATTTCAAAAAAAAAAAAAAAACGACATTACACACTAGTAGAGGGAGCCTAACTCATGTCTCACTCTTATTGGATCAGAATCTCATTACTCTAGAAGCTTTTAAAAGATGCCTATCTGTCTATTCTTCATTGGTCAAACTTCAAAGATTGACACATTGGAGGCCAAGATGTAAAGAAGATCTAAGAACTCTTAGACAATAAGGAAACTTTAGCCAATCATGTTATAATTACAACTCCTACACTTGACCAACAAGGAGGAGAATTAGCCAATATACTGTCAAAAGTATTTATCATCTTTGGCAAACAAGCAAAGTCCTCCAACAAGAACTTTACACTTCTTCATGTTTTAGAGCATTCTAGAAACTACTTAGCATAGAAAACAAGCTAATGCAATCAAGCCCGCTATCATCACTTTGGGGAGCAAGAAACCCTTGGGACTTGGCCTCTAAGAGATCAACACCTCACATCTCCAAGACTTAACCTAGCGAAGAGAATAAGTGGCTTATATATTGCAAGCTCTATAACTTAATTTGCCTATATAAATATAAGCATAAGGGTCTCGTTTGTATCAAGTTAGCATTTGCTGCAATTCTCTCTTATTTTCTTTCTTTAATTTTTTCTTTCTCTTATTCTTGTAGCCGTTTATATCATCTCTCTCTATCTTTCTCTTGTTAGGGTTTATGCACTAAAAGCATGTATGTTTTGGATATTTATTCAATTAATAAAATGACATTTTTTTATTTGAATTTGTGCATAATTGGTATGTCATTAAATATCAGAAAATCTCTGTTTTATTTATGTGACCGTAAATTTAGCATATAAGTGTTACATACATGAGGATTAAATTTATGAATAATAAACTAAATATAGTCCGTAATAATTAATTAAAGTTTGAGATCTTTAATTAAATATTATTATACGGTCCATTAACATTGAGAATGTGATAGTCTTATCTGGACTATTGATGTGTTGACATCATAATGGAGGTATTTTATATAATTTGATTATATAGGACTGGACCAAACATGTTTTGAATCTCACATAAATTCCGTTAACTATTGAGAGTTCAAATAATGTCACTAGATGATTATATGTAGATCAATCTTAATTCTGAATAGTATAGACTCCTATTTATAATATTATGTTCTTTGACAAACTTGTTAAAGTTTTGTTTTTTAAACAGATCGAAATACTTGTACCTTGGGAGCATGATGAGATGAGTAGCTGGGAATGTAACTTACAGATATGGAATCCATTCCTTCCATTAGGAAGTTAAAAAGATGATTTCCTAGTGTATTAATTCAGGACTTGAACAGTTTGAGTACTCAATTTATAATAGATTTATAAATTAATTGTTCATTAGAGAATCAAGAGTATA
>JXTB01000399.1:78116-123499 GCA_002914805.1 Parasponia andersonii
TGCAGGATCTTGTCTTGACTCCCTGCTGATTCTTTCGAAGACACTTCTCGATGATCGTCCTTGTTCACTGCTCAAGCGATCCTGGTTAGTGGATTTACGAGAAGGTTGTGTACGATTACGGTTCGTACTTGAACTCTCCGTACGAGATTCTGGAGGCAAGTCTGCGACCTTGCCTTTCCCTTTAGAGATGCGTTCTTCATGACGCTCCTGCTGAGTTCTTGGCTGGTCGTGTCTTCTCATCTCGAGAAACTATATTCCCTTCTCAGGTAATTGAGCAGGACGTTCTTTGGGACGTTCATGTTGTGGTGGGATCACTATCTGCCCTTCAGCAAGTCGTCGCAGAGTGTCATTGATCTGGTTAGTGACTTGCTGAAGGTTCACAAGCATTTCCTCCATACGATCCTGTCTCTGGGATAGGTTCTCTGTTGCTGTTATAGTAGGCTGATCCGGAACGGGGTTTGCCTGTGTAGCAGCGGTACTTTGAGGTTGATTTTGGCTAGTCCCAGCGACTCTGGTAGTGTTTCTGGTGTTTGCCATTATTGAAAAGGTGGAATTTGACAAATTTTTCTGCCGGAATAGCCCTCCTTCTAGCGCCAATTGTTGATGGAGGTTTTGATCAACAATAAATTTAGAAAAAATCAAGAGATGTGGCTTGTGTGAATTGATATAATAATCAAAGCAAATAAAGAGAGATGATTTTATAGTGGTTCAGCCCTGAAAAAGATGAGCTTACGTCCACTGTTTTCTCACTATTTTATGAATAATAATGAACACTCAAGGTTACAATCTCGTCTAGAAATCGGAAAGACTGAAAAGCTATTGAAGAATACTAAAAACTTAGACTACCCAAAGCTTGGAATACTCTAACTTGGAATTACCCAGACTTGAATTTGCTCTGACTTGGTTCTCTCCTTCGGAACATAGAGCCCCCTTTTTATAGGTAAAGGTAACCTTATGTCCCTAGGATTCTAATTGTATAAATGGGTAACTATACAACTAGATAATGTAATTGGATAATCATTCAAAACGGATAACTACTTGATCACAAATAGAATACTTCAGTTTTCCTTTCCTTGTAGGTTTCTTCCATAGCATTTACTTGTTTCCCTCTTCTTGTAGGTTTCCTTTATAGCATTTACGTGTTTCTCTCTTCTTGTAGGTTTCCTTTATAACATTTACGTGTTTCTCTCTTTTTATAGGTTTCCTATTTGACAAGGCAAACTGCACGGAGAAGGTCGCACAAAACCTGTGGAGGAGGTCGCATATAACCATCACAGAGCAGGTCGCATATAACCTTCACGGAAAAAGTCGCATACAACCTTCACGGAGGAGGTCGCATACAACCCTCATGCGACCTTAGGATTTTAGACCGCACAACAAAACCTTAGTCCCTTCTTGATTTTGTTCTTAGCATAATTATCTTTTGGTCATTAAATCACCACCATCGTCACAACCACTTTATCCCTTCACATCGATATCTGTGTCTTACCACAGCCCCTCGTGGTCACGTGTTCATCATAACATCATCGTCTTACTACCATCTTCATAAACTTGATTATTAAGTTTGGTCACTCATATTCTCACATAGGTATACCCATATTATTATTATTATAATTATCATTGGTAATTCTATAAAAATAGTGTTATTAATGTTCTTTAAACTTATAAAAGCAGTGTATTTGAGAATTTTTAGTTTAGTTTTTCTTAATAATTTAAGTAAGTTTGTTTTATATTTGAATTTAATATTAAATTTATTCTCTGTTTTCGGTTTTGTTTAAAAATAAAAATTGGATTATTGGAGCTGGATTTGCGCGAGTAGAAGAAGAAACCCAGGCTTGTTCGTGGCTATCCGATCGAGATCAAGAGCCATCAGGATTGGCGAGTGAGACTCACGCTGAAACCCCAGCGAGTGAACGAAGGTTAAGAGCAGTGGTTGGGCACGCGAGTCAGCAGCTGCCTTTTCTCTCTCCAGGCCGTCCCTAATCCCATGCTTCGCAGTCGGTTTTGTATCCGGCCAGGTTGCGATACATCAACTCCTTATTCCTCAGTTTTCCGTGCACTAATGAACGACGAGATTAGTGACGAGCTCTCGTAAAAGCGCTGCAGATGATTATTTCTCGTAGCACAGAAACATAAAAATAGAAAGGAAAAGGGAAAAAGAAAGGAAAAGGGCAAAAGTGGAAAAATATGATAATAACACATCACTCCAACCAATTAGGGAAGAGAAGAGCTAGAAAACGTGGACAATTGAAAACACTCCTTCGGCACTTATAAATATAATAGTTCAGGAGAAACAACATCTAATTCTAAAGAGAGAAAATAATTCTTCAAAGAGAGATTTGGACAGAGACTTCAAGAGAAAGGAATGGATAGCAAGAGTCGGATACGAGAGCACTTGTACTTAAACTTCTTTATAATTTTTCTCTATTCTCTTTAATTTTTAGTACTTTTAATTGTTATTTTCAATGTTTGATTTTAATTTTGTCATGTATTAGTTTCTTTTTCAAGCGCTATGAAATAGTTAGATTTCTTTTTCAATAGATCATGAGTGTTTAATTTTCTTAATTTAATTAAATTTTAATTCTATTTCAATATATATTGAGTGTATCGATTTGTAGTTAATATTTATGATTACTTAGTTAATAATTGCACGATTTTAAATTTAATTTGAGACTGAAAGTGATAATTGTATTTGATCTAATTAAAATACTATAAATTTAACATAAGATAAAGATTTATGTGATTTGTATAGTATTTATGATTTTTTATTCTTAATGAAATTTAACTAATTTAGAGTTTTGAGGGAAATGTATGACTTTGTAAGTTGAATTAAATTGTTAATATTTGAGAAAGATTAATGATTAATTTAGAGAAACTAATTGTAAGTATATGAAATAAAATTTGATTTAATTAACTAGAAGAGTTAAACATGATTAATCTTGATGAATTAGAAACTCTAGGTTTTTAGCTACTTATTTACCATATTTATTATTTGGTTTACTTTTTTTTATTTAGTTATTAGATTTATTTTTGTGCAATTTTTTATTTTGATTTACTTTCAAATAAAATTAGAGTTAAATAATTTTGATAATTAGTAAACATAATTTTTATAAGAATGATACTTATATATTTATCACTTTATTACTTATTCAGCACTTAGCATTTTATTTTCACAACAATTATCATCATCATCTTCTATATTGATCTTGGTATATCGACCTACTCTTCATAACTTCACGCCTGACTTATAGCACAGATTTGAGGTGTTGTACGTGCTCTTTATCATAAAATCTAGTTATAACTTGTCTTATTTGTATCATTGTCATTTAGCAAATTAATAATTTGTGCTAGTGCTTAAGTTCATCACGTTATTGTGCTTCATATATATGCCATACATATCTATTTAGTATATGTGTTGCTTTCCCTCCCAATTGGTCACATTGTCTTATTCAAATATTAACACTTTTTAGTCAATTATATATTATTATATTTTCGATGATATAGTTGGTCTTACTACCTCAAAATTCTAAAGCCTCTCAATAATTAATTCCAACTTGAATTATGGACAGTTATATATACTGCATGCGATAATTGCTTATTCTATTTTGCACTTTCTTTTTTTCCTTTTCCGTTATTAGTCTTAGTTGATGTGGTCAGTATAATCCCCAATGTCAACTGTTAACATTATTTTGTTCTATGTCTATTTATTTCTTTATTTGTTTATGATATTATATACTAACAACTTAACCTACTTATGTTCTGTGATAAATGTTTTACCACTTATCATATCCGATTAATACATGTCTTTCTCTAATGAATCAAGAGCTAGCAAAAATCAGGCCCCAACAACTACTAAAAAAAACACTTATGAATCTGAAATTGACGTTAGAGGGATAGTATATTACACAATATAGTTACCACCCCGTGAAATTGTTTGCTGGCTCCTTGAAAGTTTTTGGAATGGAAAAATAATTATCAAATCTCAAAGGTCATTAGACTCTTTTAGGGCCCTCTAATGCATAATTTGTCTTGTTTGATTTTCCTTCAATTTGGAGGATTAAAAACGGCTCAAACTAGGGAATAAAAATTCTTTTTTTTTTGTTTTTTTTTTTTTGTAAATGGAAGTTAAAAAGGGAAAAGAATCATCTCAAGTAATTTGCACCCCAACAATGCCCCAACAATGCCGCACTTAGCAACCCAAAAAGGTATAATATTAATTAAAAAAAAAAAGAGAAAAGAACAAGAGTTAAAATAAACAATCCAGAGGACAATTGTGAGGATGATATTTACCTCTAAATCAAGTACGTTTTGAGCTCAAATAGTTGTGCATTTTCAAGTATTTTTGTTAGTTTAATGTGTTTTTGTAGTTTTTATGAATAAATGAGAATCAAAATAAATTTGGGCCCGAAAATGGGTTTTTCAAATCATTTAAATTAAAGTTGGGTCCAATATGGATGTAATGCAATAAAAACAGGTAAAACCGAACTAAAACGACGAAACAATACACCCAAGAAGTAACATAACGCAACTTGGTGAAGCAGGGGCACCCCTACACCTCTGTTGAGGTGCCCATGTGCCTCTCTTGCTGCCTGGAGGCACCCTTGCGCCTCTTTAGGGAGGGAGGGGGCGGCTACATCCCTGACGCATCCTAGATGTGTTTTTAAACTCTTTTAATGAGTTTCGATAGTCCGGAGAATTCATTTCTCATAATCTAATGATAGAGACTTATCGATCCTTAAGTGTGCTTGAATTTGACCTAGAAGAATGATTTAAAATAGGATGGAGACATAAATTTCAATATGGAGAGTTGGAGAGAAAAACACACCAAATTTCTAATTAGAGAAAGCTTGGAGTTAGAGATTCTTGAAGAAGATTTAGGAGAATTTTTTGAAAATTTGAAGGTATGAAGCTTATCTTCATAAGAGTTTTTCTTTTCCTTTCTCTCATCCTAATCTCTTTTGAAATTTATATTGAGCTTAATATATTAACATGCTTGGATCTTGTAAATTTTTTTATTGAGATTGGTGTTGAGTTCTATCATGCTTATTCATATTTGATAGCTAGGATTTGTTTTATAATACTTTGTTTTGATTATTTTGTTTATTATTAATATATTTTCTATTGTCAATTCATTTATGCTTTTCCTTGTTCATTGTTTCTAATTTATTTAGTCAATAAATTAGTTGATTTTAGGTTGTGATTTTGATGTAAGAGAGAGATTAATTTCATAATTTGGAATTGAGAAACATAACTTAGATAGTTGTGAGACCTAGAGGTGATCAACTCTTAGATAATCACTTAGATAGTTTTAGGTTGCTTGGGTTATTATGAGACCGGGAGATAAGTGATATCTTAACTACCATTTGAGAATTTAAGCTTAATGTATACTTAACTAATCGAGTTAGATAAGGATATCAACTTTGGTTAGTTAGGTGTATTATCTCATTTGATATTTGGGAGAGGTAATGAGGTTAGATTAGATCCCTCGATTAGTGAGTTGAGTAGAATTATATTGATAATTACTTAATTTGACGAATTTAAGGGTAATTAAGTGTAATTAATTCCTAGTACATCCATGCATAGTATTATCCATATTTTAGTTATACTCTTTTTTTTATCATTCTTTTTATTTATTTATTTTTATATTCATTTGGATTTTATATCTAAATAAAGTTGAGTTGCGGTAATTCTGGTAATTAGCGATAGTTTAACACCTAATTTCTGTGAATCGACTCTTCTTGTCACTACACTCATTAGTTTTGATTTTATTAGAACATACTAGATTAGTAAATAGGAAATAAATATTATGAAATAATAAAATTATTTTGAACATTTAGACCAATGACTAAAAGTTTCAACTAGATCAAAAATTCATTTTCTAATTCATTTATTTCAAAAATTCTTCACAACTATCATATCTCAGATCTATCCATTAAATCCTCTTATCTTTCTGTTTTCTTACTTCTCCCTTATATGTACCAAACACACTCTAAAAGAGGGGAGGAAATCTGGAGAAACCTACGCAAGCTGCCCTTTTGGGCACATAACATAAGTATACCCCTTTTTAAAACTTGTTAACTTTTATATTCCTTTTTTAAATGATTAGAGTTGTTTTAACTATTTTACCCTTGTCTCATATATCCCTTCTCTCCTAGGCTTCCCCGCAAGCTCTCAAGCTGTACCTAAACGACGCCGCTGGAGTCACTCTGAATGGCAGGACTTTCGACCTCGTCAAGCAGAACCCAAGGGCATGTGATGCCAGCGCCGTTACTGCGGAATCACCATTCAGCCCAAGCTCCTTGCACCATTAATTCCCGAAATGTCGTCCGCCTTCTCGTCCATGCTCGTCAAACCCCGTGATGTAATACTAACATGTTCTTTCTCCTTCATCTTCTCTAACGAGACATTACCGGTGAATCCAACTGGAGGATTGAACTCCTTGAGCAAAAGATCTGAGATGGAGCTGGAGTGCTGATCCCGTCCTTCATCTTAACCCGATATTCCACTCTTCGTTTCTTCGCTTCACTACTAAGTTTCCTATCATTTATATTTTTCCTAATTTTGTTTTTACTTTCCTATTGAGATATGGTTACGTTAGATGTTTTGATACGGGTAAGTTAGTAGTTAACGTTGCAACTTCGTAAAACTATATGCATTAATTTTGTTCAAAACGCCAATCATGGATTCATTACAAGAACTAACAACTTTCAGTTCAACCATAATACTGTAAAGAAACAAGCGGCAACTACGATGAATCTGTTGCGGAGAAAATTGCTCAATGGAGGAAGAATTATTCAAGCGGTCCTTCAACAGGAAGCTGTCCACTGCATAGCTTACGCACTGATCTTCGCTCGAAGGAAAACTACATATATATGCTGCTCCATAAGCTGATAAAATGGAGGGAGAGAGAGCCATGAGAAAATAAAACTCAAGTAAAACAAGAGTATCAATGCATAAAAAGAGTGTATAAAACTCAAGTAAAACAAGAGTATCAATGCATAAAAAGAGTGTTTTACCAGTTAGTTTTTGATCATCCTCAATAGCTTTGCTTTGTACACTGTTGAAGTTACGTAAGCCCATTCCCATGCATTGTTCAAGAGCTTGAAATATGCGTGTCTCCATGACTTCTTGAAGATTAATGAGCCACCAACTCCCCAAAATCCAACTACGAATCCAAGTGCTATGCTTACGTAAAATCCTTTGGTTATAAAGTTATCTTCGTATTCTTGTTCCTCACCGTCTTTAGTTGGTGGAGACATAGTTGGTTCTTCTTCGTCTAGACATTTCTTCGGAAGTGGAGCTCCACAAAGTTCAGGATTTCCCGCGTATGCAGCTGCATCACGGGTCTGTAGTTGCGTGCCCGTTGGAATTTTGCCTGACAAGTTATTGCTTGACAAGTCTAATGTACTGAGACGATCCATTTGAGACACACTTGAAGGAATTTGGCCGAAAAGCTGGTTCTTTGAAAGATCTAAAGCATCTAAAGATCTCAGATGACCAATGTCTCCTGGGATTTGTCCACTTAAATTGTTTCTTGACAAGTTCAAAGAAACCAATCCAATAAGTTTGGTGATTTCTCTTGGAATTTCTCCTGTTAACTTGTTACTCGACAAATCAATGTTCTTCAGAAGTCCCAGATTTTGTAATTCATTCACTGCTCCTTTCCAGAGTACTGATAATCTGTCATTGTACTTTAATATTAGGAACCCAGGAAAAGCGCGAAAGTCATAAAGATGCTTAATGTTTGAAACCGAACTTCCGATTTCTTTCATTGCCGTAATATTACCGAGACATGTTGGAATACTGCCCGAGAGATTGTTTGAAGACAAGTCCAACACTTGAAGATCTTGAAAGTGACATAATTGCGGGGGCATACTTCCATAGAAGTCATTGGATCGTAGACTTAGAATAACTAGATTTGTCACATTTTTCCCCAACCATGATGGTATTGGCCCTGTGAATCCGTTCTCTCCGACATCAAAAACCATCAAATCCTTACAATTTGTTAAGGACGAAGGTAATTCCCCAGTCAAATTGTTGTTGTCAAAATGCATTGTCTGAATTCGGTCTAGGAATCCAATGGAGACAGGAAGTTTTCCTGTTAACTCATTATTCGACAAAATCAGAATTCGCAGGCTGCTCATATTTGACCAGCAATCAGGAAGCTCCCCGGACAATTGGTTATAGGAAACATCAAGAAAGATCAGGTAATCGTTGGTAGTGTTTTGACACACGGAATTTAGATCTGAAAATCTGTTTCTGAAAAGAGAGAGTGCAGTCACTCGGAGTAAAAAAGAGGGAACTGAACCTTCTAACTGATTTGAACTCAAATCTACTTGAGCATTTAAATCGAGTGCCTGCTTATTTTTAGGAATTGTTCCCTTGATTTCATTATTTGACAGATCGAGACTTCTTAACGAAACAGGAAGGTTCCAAAACGAACTGGGAGCAGAATCTGAAATTTCGGAACCAGAGATATTAAGCTCGAGATAATTCTTCTGAGTTTGGAGCCATGTTGGGAAATGAGGGCCTAACTTGCAAGATCCAAGATATATATAATCCAATTGAAAGTGGGGAACCCAATCAGAACGAAGGCTCAAAACTAAACGTGAGTTGGAAGATAAGTCCAAATAACGCAGGTTAAAGAGCTTTGCGAAATGAGCTTCAGACATGACACCCTCAATGGAGTTTCCAGAAAGATCCAAAATCTCCAACTGTGACAATTGACCAATAGTTTCAGATAAATTTGAGCTAAATTGGTTCGACGAAAGCTTCAGCTCTTTTAAAGATGGAATTAGTGTAAAGTTATTAGGCAATGATCCCATAATTTTATTCTGAGACAGATCCAAATACTCCAAGGAGAAATGAGGGCATTTGGATAATGATGATTTAATGAGCTCGGGGAACTCTCCGGCAAGATTATTTTCACGTGCTAGAAGGCTTCGTAGTGTACATATTTTCAGAATGGATTTTGGAATTTCACCTTCAAGCATATTATGGCCAAGATCAAGGTATTCCAGAGAAGTCATATTCCCAAATGCTTCTGGAATTGACCGTTCTAGATTATTGTTGCTGAGATCAAGGTGTGTAATGGAAGTCATATTAATTCCAAAAGATCTTGGAATGGAACCTTTTAGCTCACACCAGGAGAGGTCAAGATGAACAAGGCTACGCCTATTGTAGTTGAACAACCATGGGAATATAGAAGCAGAGAGTGTTGGGTTTACAGAAAGATCAAGGACAGCAAGTAATTTGGAAGAATTAACAAGTGAAGTAAATGGAGGAACTATATCTGGAAGATCACATTCACTTAACTTCAAATATGTCAAGGAAGGAAGGTTATTAACTACATGCACCCAGTCATCAGCTGCTTTCATGGTTGTGAGACTAAGGTCAAGTAGTTGTAAAGAAGAAAGATTTGAAGCCCACTTCAGGCTGCTTGTCTCTAAAAAATTATGGTGAAGATCAAGAGTTTCCAAGCTTGAAAGTTTTCCAAGTTGCTGAGGAATTTCTCCACTCATTCCAGTGTGTGAGAGATTGAGGTACCTTAATTTGGTTAAGGTACCAATGAAGCTTGGGATTGGTTGTAGAAAGAAGCTAATGGTACTTAGGTCCAAATAAGTCAGATACTGTAAGTAAGCGAATGAAGAACTGATATTACCTTGTAGAGGAGTGTAATCGTTTCTGTCAAAAGTCGAAGGAGAAAGATCAACTGTGATAACATGATCAGACTTGTTGTCGCAACGAACTCCGATCCATTCGCAGCACTCTCTTGTTTCTTCTTCCTTCCCCCAGGACTCAAGAATTTTGTACTTCTGCCCGAAAACGTTAAGTTCCGCTTTAATCTTGAGCAGTGCTTGTCTCTCGGCTTCTTTGCACCTGATTTTTGGCTCTCCAACTCCCAAATTTGATCCCAGAATACCAGTCAAGTATACCAAATGAACAAATAATGACACTGCAATTTGAGGGGCGGATCTGCTCATGACGACGATGGAATCGATATTTCTTTTTTTGAATAAATGGAATCGATATTTCTAGTACTTAGAACATACAAAACATTTGCAATTGGTTAATTTAGGATTCATTCCTTTCTGAAAATAAATAAAATACGCAGTTATATATATATGTATATTATTCGAGTCTTGTTTTATTTTTTCTTGCGTTCACATTGATGTGATGCAAAAGGGATTAATTTTATTGCGTTCATATGCTATTCCGTTTTAGTTGTTCTTCTGTTTGAAAAGTAGACAATGATTTTAGTAGTTTTTAGTCTTTAGCAAATTATTAAGAGAATTCTTCTGTGGGATAACGTTCATTGTACACTTGGCATCACGTAGGGCCTGTGAAATGTTGGAGTCAACAAGACCTTTTTAATATATATTACTTCATGATCAACGAGGAGTATATTATTGACTTAGGAATAATTGAATTGAAAATAAATTTATAGAAAATCTTAGCTTTTTAATCCCTTGAAAAAAGAAATGAATTTCCCAAATTAAACTAAACTCATGTAACTTAAGTTCTCCTTAACACCATATAGCTTTTTTTTCCTTTTTTTTTTGGCAGATTATTTTAGATTTGAACACTTATAATTTTCTTTTTCCGGTCCAATCTTTGACCTAAATCGTTAGAAGAGCTATATCTGCAATATTTGTATTTTTCAGGATATTAAGATACTTAAATTTAAAAATCACGTGCTAAAATGAGACAAAGGCAAAATTTTGGGGACTAAATATGAGTTTGCCTTGTCTGACTCTAAGAAAAAGTATCATTCTAACCCAGACTATTAATCAAGTGATGTTTTACTCGTCTAATAATTTTTCGCCAAGCAATGACGTAAGAATGTAATGGGCCAAAGTGGGAATAGGTAAAATGGCGGCAAAAAGAGTATCTAATCTTATTTAAAGTTAAAAATTTAAGGTACATAATAACAAATTAATAGAGGCAAATGTTGAGCACTTACCATAATTGCTTGTTACTTTCATTTATTATAAGGTTTTGGCTTTATACAGATAAATACAACACTATCTACTAATTAATTTTAGGATGGCCGACAAAAAAAAATATATTCAAATTTAAGTGTTCTGTAATTTAAAAAATTCTGTAAAATATCACTTTGAGATTAAGAATTTCTTAAAATTAATATTCTAAATTGACTTTTTGAACAATTATAGTAACGAAAAAATAATAATATTCTATATTAAATATTAATCTCCTTAATTTTGAGAACATTATTGTCTTTTATTAATTAAAGTTATTCAAAAAGTCCACTTAGGGTATTAATTTTTAGAAATTATTAATTTTAGGTATTATTTTGTAAAGTCTAAACTTTAGGGTTTAAATTATAAAATATCCAAACTTCTGGGTCATTTATTTTTTACAGTTTACCCTTAATTGAAAACCTTTGGATAATGCCTTAATTGTCTTCAAAATTAAGATTATGAAGAGAGAATATTAGAGATAAAGTTGGAACTGCTGAAACAATTAGTGTAATACTCTAAGTCTTACATCAAGTATGCTCTGAAATAAGTGGTAGTCTGTGAGCCCAAAAATATTTTTAAGCTAGTATTTTTGAGTGAGGCTTAATGATGTTACATTTGGTATTTAGAGACGACCCACTCCATACATGTGTGAGTTGGAATCATGGTGAATGTGAACCCTGCCCATAAGGGTAATATGTAGGTTATTGAATGTGAACCCTCAATTGATGACGATATGCCTATAATGGAGAAAGATTGTAACGCCACAAGTTCTGTATTGAGCATGCTCTGAGAAAATAATGAGTATTTAAGTAGTGGTATGTAAGTCCAAAAGTACCTTCAAGTTAGCATTTTTGGGTGAGACATGGTGTTCCAACTTCACGAGTATTTAAAAGGTGGTATGTGAGTCCAAAAGTACCTTCAAATTAGCACTTTTAGATGAGACCATATGGTGTTAAGTTGGAACAACTAAGATTGCTAATATCTCAACAGTTGAAGAAGATATTGGAATAGTTGGAGCCGAGGTCATTTGTTGAGACGACACACTTTCAATAGGCACTTTTAGAGAGTTTTCATCCTAAATTCTTAATATTTGTCTAAATCAACCATTCTTTAATTTTGTATTTTATTTTATCTCATGCATGCTTACTCTATCAAATATGTTGCTAAAAGAATTTATTTTTTTTGCCCTATAATTGGTCTTCTTAAATCTTAGACTTTTCATAAATTAAAAATAAGTTTATTACAATTCATTTTTCTTTAAATTGTAGAAAAAAGAATCTTCCGTAGTCTAGTTTGACATCTTCTGCATACTTTCACACTTTTAATTAGGCAACTAGGCTGCATATTTTGACACCAGCAACCAGGCAATTGGTGTCCATTGACAAGTACACATTATTCAAGGCAACAAGTGGAACTCTTAACATGCTTACACTATCTTACATGCACTTCAAGGTAACTTCTATGCTATTTTTTCAATGTTAAGTTTGCATCAAATATGTAATTAGGCTGATAAATAATCCTTATCCTAATTCTAGTCTCTTGCATTTTATTTGCAACATGATTAAGATTGGAATAAAAAAATTATTTATCCTATTATTATATTCGATGCCACATTGGGATTAAAATGAATAATATAACCCAAATTAATTTTAATTGAGTGAGATAAATAATTTTATTCAGAAGTGTGGATTATTAATCCCGTAAATCGTTAGTATAGTTGGCCTATATTTATTGCACATACAATGCTAGTTGAGTCCACTTTATTAGATTTCTTTTTAATTTTTAGATTCAAACTAAATTAAAATTATTTCTATCTCACGTCCCAATGCTAATGGGTCCACATAATAAAATATAATTCAATTCAATGCTACGCCAAATCTAATCCAATTTATTTCAATATGATATAATAACTCTTTCCAATCCTACCTATCAAACAATAAACTCAATATTATGATTACTCGATACTATTATTACTGAACCATTAGTAAACATTTCTCGTTCAGTACGAGTTTAATTTACTTTCCTATAAGCAGCAAGTAGGAGTACGGAATTATGTAGTTGTAGTCTACAGAAAATTCTCATCGCAATGCTCTTTGCACGACTAGGAAAGTACAACCATAATCAGCAAGTTTCCTACCATATAGTCCGCAGACCTCTTCCCTGGAATCGAAGTAGGCCATCGAAATGTGCAAAAGCTTCAAACATGAACATGATGGTAATCAAAAACTAAAATAAACAGCCAAATAACTATATAAAATTAATTCTAAAACTTCTTTTTTTTTGGGGTAATTAATGGAAAACGATAGACTTTGAAACAAAAACTTTCATGAAATGATATTCACCTGATTAAGACGTGATCATCCTCGATAGTTTTGCCTTTTGCAAAGCCACCGTAACATAAATCCGGTCTCCTACGCTATTCAAGAACTTGATATATTCATATCTCCAAGATTTGACAAAGACTAAGGTGCCACAGAGTCCCCAGAATCCAACTACAAATCCAAGTCCCATACTGATGTAAAATCCTCGGCTTATGAAAGTTTCTTGATCCTATGTTTCAGTGGAAGTAGTTGATTCTTCTTCTGGGCAATTCTTTGTGAGTGGAGGCCCACAGAGTTCAAAATTCCCCATGTATGTACTAGAATCAAAGCTCTGGAGTTGAGTGCTCGTTGGAATTTTGCCCGACAAATTATTGCTCGACAAGTCCAAGAAATTCAGGCGGTCCACTTCAGAAAGGCTCGAAGGAATTTTTCCTGAGAGGTGGTTCCTTGATAAATCAAGAGCATCTGAAGATTTCAACTGACCGATCGTTTCTGGAATTTGTCCACTTAAATTATTTCGTGATAAATTTAAGGACACTAATCCAATAAGTTCAGTAAAACCTGTTGGAATTTCCCCTGCCAGCTTGTTGCTCGAAAGATCAATACTTTTTACGAGTCTCAGAGTACTTTTGTAGTAAGACAACTTTCCTTTCCATATTAGCGCCACTTGAGCATCGTACCCATTGATGCTCCCATTATAGGAGAGAGTAATAGATGTATCATTAATAGCTGAATCCACAGTACCATTTCCAATTCTTTCAATACTTGCTTTCTTTTTCCTTGCTATAAAATTGTTAAAACAGTTAGGTATACTTCCATCGATATCGTTTGAAGACAGGTCCAATAGTTGAATATAAACCAAATAACAAAGACTTGAGGGCATGCTTCCGTTAAACCGATTAGATCGCAAGCTAAGAACACTCAGATAAGGTAGACTTTCTCCAATCCACGTTGGTATTGGTCCCTCTAATCTATTTTCTCCCACGTCAAGAACTGTCAATTCTCTACACTTGTTCAAGGATGAAGGAAATTGACCAATTAAATTGTTGTTGCCCAAATGAAACATTTGAATTCGAGACAGAGAGCCGACAGAACTAGGAATTTTTCCTGATAACTTGTTATTGGTCAAAAGCAGAATCTCTAGTCTTGTGAAATGTGACCAACAATCGGGAAGCTCTCCTGCCAATTGATTGTAGGAGACATCTAGAAAGCTCAGGAGAGTATCTTCAGTAGCATCACATAAGGAATTTAGACTGGAAAATTTATTGTTGGAAAGATATGATGTTACCACTTTGTTTGAAAATAGTGGCACTGGACCTTCAAATTGATTCATGCTCAAATCAATTGAAAGAAGAGAATCAAACCCCTCTAACGGATAATTTCCAATTGTTCCACCCATCTGGTTGTTAGAAAGATTCATGTGAAGTAAGTGAGTGGACAAATTCCAAAACCAGTTGGGAACAAAATCTGAAATTCCGGAGTTGGAGATATCAAGCTTGACAGATTTATTTTGTGTTTGGAACCATTTTGGGAAAGAGGGACCCAACTTGCAAGATCGCAGATGAATATACTCTAATTGAAAGGGAGGAATCCAGTCAGAGTGAATGTTTAAAACTAAATGTGGATTAGATGACAAATCCAAATGATTTAGGTTGAACAGTTTTGAAAAATGAGATTCAGACATCACACCTTCCATAGAGTTTTGAGAAATATCCAAAGTCTTCAACTGTGATAATTGACCTATACTTTTGGATACATTTCCACTAATTTGATTTGAGCTAAGGTGTAGCTCTTCCAAATAGGGATATAATGTGAAATTAGGCAATTATCCCATGATACGATTATTCCCTAAGTCCACATACTCCAAAGAGAAATTACCACACTTAGACGCTGATTCGACGAGCTGGAATCCTCCACTGAAACTGTTGTTACTCGCTAGCAAATTTCGCAGCGTACATATTTTCCAGAAGGATTTTGGAATTTTACCTTCAAGCTTATTATAGCTAAGATCAAGGTATTCAAGGGAAGACTTGTTTAGGCCAAAAGCTTCGGGAATGGATCCCTCTAGGTGATTGCTTCCAAGTGCAAGATACGCAATGGCAGTCATATTTCGAATATATTGTGGAATGGAACCTTTTATTTCATTATGGCTAAGATCAAGATATGTAAGAGCAGCCATATTTTTCAAATATATAGGAAGGGGACATTCTAATTTGCAACCATAGAGGTCAAGATGAACAAGAGTGTGACTATAGTTGTAGAGCCATTGGAATACCGAAGCAGAGAGGGGCTTTAAAGAAAGATCAAGGATGGCGAGAACTTTCGAAGAATTAACGAGGGAATGAGATGACTGAGGAACTATATCAGGAAGATCACAACCACTTAAGTTCAACTTTATCAAGTGAGGAAGATTATTAACTACATGCACCCAGTCCTTAGCTAAGCTCATGTTTGTATGACTAAGGTCAAGTAGTCGTAAAGAAGAAAGATGTTGAACCCACTTAAAGTTTTTTATGTTTATCTTTTGATAATTATTTCGACTAAGATCGAGAAACCTTAAGCTGGAAAGATTTCCAAGCTGGGGAGGAATTTCTCCTCTAAGAAAAGTGCGAGAGAGATTGAGGTACCTTAATTTGCTGAGTGTACCAATGAAACTTGGAATGGAGTTCCCATACAAGAAGATGCCACTTAAGTCCAAATACTTCAAATATTGCAAATCAACCAATGAAGAACTGATATTTCCTTCTAGAGACCAAAGATCATATCTTGCAAAAGTCGAAGGAGAAAGATCAAGTGTGACGACTTGACCAGACTTGTTGCCACACCTAATTCCAATCCATTCACAGCACTCTCTTTTTTCTTCCTCTCTTCCCCAAGACGAAAGAACACCGTCCTCTGCATGTTCTTGAAGATCCTCTTTAATCTTTAGTAGTGCTCGTCTCTCTGCTTCTTTGCACCTGATTTTTGGCTTTCCAACTCCTGTACTACATGATCCCAAGGAACCTGTCAAGTAAACCAAAAGGAGAATCACAATTTGAGGGGATGGTTTTCTCATCTTGGCAAAGGGAATCACTGATAAGAACAAGTAACGATAAGGCACTAGAATCATTCCTTTCCAAGATTAAATGGGACTGCCAAACCGTGTAGCTGGGATTGCGTGTCCAATACGTCAAAACAAATACAGTTGTATCTGTAAATTGAGTTTAGTCCATGATTTCTCGCGTTCATATTTGTGTTCAGCCAAGGTGTTGACATTTTGTTCCTCTGTTTAATTGACATGCATATACGTAAGCTTAATTTCTTATATTACCTATCTAGCTCACAAACGACATTATATTTCATCTTCTTAATTCGTAATACACATATCAAAACTTTGAGCGCAAGTAAACTTGAATACCTTTGCTCATCTTGATGTATACTGGATCCATAACTTGAATATGAGATGGTATAAGATAATTGGTTAGCGTTTGCTTGATATAAAAAGAACTTATTCTTTAATAAAATAAAAAGAAACTTAAAAATCACAATTGATCATGTATGATTTTTTTTTCCCGTTTTTTCTCTTCACTTATTAATTGTCATACAGAAGCTGTCACTTAATCGCAATTATGAATTAAAAGCAAAAGAAGAACTAATTGATTTTGAGAAAATATCACCCTAGCTGCTTTGGTTTTCTCATTAGCCTTACGATTTTTATCCTCGAGAGGTCTTCTGCATTCCATTTGTGATTGCAAGGGTTTCATTATTGTTTATTATGAGAATAACGTTAATAATAATAATAAAAAAAATCCACTAGATTCAGCATTTTTGACCCCCCCCCCCACCAAAAAAAAAAAGCAATTCCATACCACTTAATTTTTATCAAATCAACCTTTATATATGTATGGTTAAACTTGAGTTTAAAATTATTAAAGAAGAGTAGTGTATCTTTTAAATTGTCCATTGGCATGTACAAAAACATCAAAAAAGAGGATTCCTTCAAATGGGGCAACCATCTAGCTAGACTAATGACATTAATAGAAATACAACTATAACAGCATTCAAACAAGAATTTTTTTTTTTTGAATTTGTGTAATTTGATTCTAAAAGGTAAAAGCATTGATAATGGGAATAAATAAGGAAAAAGAAAAATTGCTTAGTAAAAACAGAGAGGAGAAAACAGGGCTGATAGATAGGTTTTGAGACTGAGGAAGGCTTTGTTAGGAACTATTCGCCATGAATTTTTCTAGAAAAATTCACACAAGGATATGAAAATACTATAATTTATCGTTGGATCAAAATCAGAAATTACATATTGAATCCCCTTATGTTACAAAACATTATTACTCAATCATTAGAGCTCAAGCAAACAGCACGAAATTTTTAGATTGTACTGAATTCTCATTTCAGCCATGATCAGTCTCTACAAGTTCAGTCTCTAGATAGCTGCAGCCTATTCTATATAATACACCAAGCTCTGCCATATAATCAGCCAAATTCTTCTCCGCAACCGAACTTGCTCTCCAATATGCAAATGCTTCATACATGAAAACTAGAGTTATTGATAGTAATATACATAACATTAAACACACAGCGAACAAATTGCCACAAATTTTTCTTCTTTTAAAATTCTTTTTTCTTGGATTATATGGATGGATAACCCTCCTGAACCCAAGATGGAGTGCTGTGAAACAAAAGTACAGGACTTCATAAAAACAATTTTAAAGAGAGAATATTTTACCTGATTAAGATTTGATTCTCCTCGATACTTTTGCCTTTTGCAATTTCACCATTAGAAAAATCCGGTCTCCCACGCTGTTCAAGAACTTGAAATAGGTATATCTCCAGGATTGGATGAAGACTAATGTGCCACAGAGTCCCCAAAATCCAACAACAAGTCCAAGTCCCATACTGATATAAAATCCTCGGCTTATAAGACCATCTTCATCTTTGGTTTTGGTGGAAGTAGTTGATTCTTCTCCTGGACACTTCCTTTCGAGTGGAGGTCCACAAAGTTCAGGATTTCCAATGTATGTGCTAGAATTAAAGCTCTAGAGTTGAGTGCCTGCTGGAATTTTCCCAGACAATTTATTGCTCTACAAGTCCAAGAAATTCAAACGGTCCACTTCAGAAAGGCTCGAAGGAATTTTCCCATACAAGTGGTTCCTCGATAAATCAAGAGCATCCAAAGATTTCAACTGACCAATCTTTCTAGGAATTTGACCACTTAAATTGTTTCTTGACAAATATAAAGACACCAATCCAATAAGTTCAGTAATTTCTGTTGGAATTTCCCCTGTCAGCTTATTGCTCGAAAGATCAATGCTCTTCACGAGTCTTAGGGTACTTTTGTATTGAGACAACCTTCCTTTCCATATTAAACCCACTTGAGCATCGTAGCCACGGATGCTTCCGTTGTAGGGAAGAGTGATCGATTTATCGTTGTCATTTGAATCCACAAGAGTGTATCTGCTTCTTTTAAGGCTTACATTTTTCTTTATTGCTGTAAAATTGCCAATACAATGTGGTATCGCCCCGTTGATGTCATGATAAGATAGGTCCAATAGTTGAATACGTACCAAGTGGCATAGACTTGAGGGCATGCTTCCATTGAACCGATTGGATCGTAAGCTAAGAATAACATGAAGGTACGGGCCCCTGTAATCTATTTTCTCCCACGTAAAGAACTGTCAATTCTGTACACTTCTTCAAAGATGAAGGTAACTCTCCCGTCAAGTTGTTGTTGCCCAAATTTAAGACTTGAATTCGAGGCAAGGAGCCAATAGAGCTGGGGAATTTTCCGGATAAATTGTTATTGTTTAGAATAAGAGTTTCTAGTCTTTTGAAGTGTGACCAACAATCAGGAAGCTCTCCTGCCAAGTGATTGTAGGAGATATCTAGAAAGCTCAAGAGTGTGTCATCTTTAACATCACACGAGGAATTTAGATTTGAAAATTTATTGTTGGAAAGATATGATGTTCACACTATGTATGAAAAAAGTGGTACGGGGCCTTCAAATCGATTAATGCTCAAATCAATTGCATCAGGTCATCAAACCCGTCTAACGGATAATTTGCAATTGTCCCAACCATTTGGTTATTGGAAAGATTCATGTGATGTAGGTGGGGAGACAAATTCCAAAACCAATTGGGAACAGAGTCTGAAATTCCAGCATTGGAAATTGTTAGAGTTCGTGACTCGAATTCTATTTACCCTGGCCTGAAAACTTCGCGATGCGACATATGTGGCATTTTTGTAGTTGGGAGAAATTTTGAGATCTGTGGTGGAAGCGGAGGGATCGGGCGAAGGGATCGAAAAGCCCTATCTCAGATTCAACTGCATCTATCGAATCAGATATTACAAGACGTTCTGAATAAGAAAACTGTTGCGGCTTTGTGGTTGAAATTAGAGTAGCTGTGCATGATGAAAAGTCTAACCAACAAGCTGCATCAGAAGCAGCGACTGTATTCTCATCGTATGGTAGAAGGTACATCTTTAGAAAAGCACATAAACATCTTTAAGGAAATTGTTTCTGATCTGGAAGCTTTGGAGGATAAATATGAGTCTGAGGATTTAGCGTTGATTTTATTGTATTCGTTGCCCCCTTCATATACGCCTTTTAGAGACACTATTTTATATAGTCGTGAATCCCTTACTCTGAGCATGGCTTATGATTCTCTGCTCTCTAAGGAGAAGATGGATCAGATTGTTACAGGGACTAAGACTCAGGCAGAGGGTCTCGTTGCTAGAGATAGAACGCATGAGAGGAATTTTGGAAGTGATAATAAGGGCAGATCGAAATCTAGAAATAAAAGTAAAACTTGCAATTATTGCAAGAAAAAGGACCACATCAAATCTGAATGCTATAAGCTTCAGAACAAGAATAAGAAGGCTGCTCTTAATCACAAGGGAAAACAAACTGAAAATACCGGTGAAGCCAGTGTTGCTGAAGATGATATCAGTGATGGAGAACTCTTAGTTGTTTCTGATGGCGACTCTAAACCATGTGATGACTGGATTCTCGATTCTGGTTGCACGTTTCATATGTGTCCTAATAGGGACTGGTTTTCGACATATGAAACGGTAGCCAAAGGTGCTGTGCTGATGGGAAATAATGTGCCTTGTAAAATTACTGGTATTGGAACAGTCAAAATTAAGATATTTGATGGAGTTGTCAGGACTCTCAGTGGTGTGAGACATGTTCCAGATTTAAAGAGAAATCTGATCTCTTTGAGTACTCTTGATTCAAAAGGGTACAAGTACAATGGTGAAAATGGAGTTCTGAAGGTTTCTAGAGGAGCTTTTGTCGTGATGAAGGGCTAGAAAAGATCTGTCGAATTATATGTCTTGTTGGGTTCTACAGTTACTGGTGAAGCAGCTATCTCTACTCCTTTATTGTCAGATGACGAAGTCACTAGACTTTGGCATATGCGTCTTGGGCATATGAGTGAGAATGACATGGCTGAATTGAGCAAAAGAGGACTTCTTGATGGGTAGAGTACTAGTAAACTGACGTTCTGTGAAAATTGCATTTTTGGGAAGCAGAAGAGAGTCAGATTTACAAAAGGTATCCACAATACAAAGGAAATACTTGATTATATACATTCTGATCTCTGGGGACCATCTAGGGTACTAACTAAAGGATGTGCTAGATATTTGCTGAAGATTATCAATGATTTCTCCAGAAAGCTTTGGATATTTTTCCTGAAGTATAAGAATGATGTGTTACCTACATTTAAGGAGTGGAAGACTATGATCGAGAAGCAGACAAGGAAGCAGATCAAACGTCTCCGCACTGATAATGGCTTGGAGTTTTGTTCTGATGAGTTTAATGTTTTTTGTAAATCAGAAGGAATCGTGAGACATTTAACAGTTCGCCGTACTCCGCAACAAAATGGTGCGGCAGAGCGTATGAATAGGACTTTGATGGAGAGAGTACATTGTATGCTCTCCAATGCTCATTTACCTAAGTCTTTTTGGGCAGAAGCTGCCTCTACAGCTTGTTTTCTGATTAATCGATCTCCCTCAACTGCTATTGAGAAAAAGACTCCAGAAGAGGTATGGTCTGGTACTCCTGCTAATTATTCTGATTTAAAGATATTTGGGTGTCCTGCATATGCTCATGTTGATAATGGAAAGTTAGAACCAAGATCTATGAAATGCATCTTTCTAGGCTATAAGGCTGGTGTTAAAGGATATAAGCTATGGTATCCAGAAACTCGGAAGATTATAATGAGTAGAGATGTTATTTTTGATGAATCTGCTATGCTTCGTGATTTGTCTCTTAGAGATTCTAGTAGTAAACATCAGCAGAAATCAAAAACTCAGGTGGAGCTTGAGATTGGGTTAGAATCTACACCAACATCTACATCTCAGTCAGTTTCCTCTACACCACTATCACCACCACCAGTATCACCACAATATTCTATTGCTAAAGACAGGCCTAAAAGAGATATTAGACCTCCACAAAGGTATGCTGAGGCCGATCTAGTTGCCTATGCTTTGAATGTGGCTGAAGGTATAGATTCTAGTGAAGAACCTTCTACCTATGCAGAAGCAGTTAGTTATAATGACTCTGGGAAATAGATGATTGCCATGCAAGAGGAGATGGAATCACTTCATAAGAATGGCACATGAGACTTGGTGAAACTACCTAGAGATAAGAAAGTTGTTCGCTGCAAATGGGTCTACAAAAGGAAAGAAGGAACATCAGGAATTGAAGAATCCAGGTATAAGGCGAGACTAGTTGCAAAGGGCTACAGTCAAGTTCTAGGCGTAGACTTTACAGATGTGTTTTCTCCAGTTGTAAAGCATAGTTCAATTCGAGCTTTACTTAGTATTGTGGCTATACATGATCTTGAGCTTGAGCAGTTAGATGTGAAGACAACATTCTTACATAGAGAACTTGAAGAAAACATCTACATAGAATAGCTAGAGGGTTTTGTAGACTCAGGAAAGGAGGACTATATGTGCTTATTGAAGAAGTCTCTGTACGACCTGAAATAGTCACCCAGACAGTGGTATAAGAGGTTTGATTCTTTTATGACCACTCATAATTTCAAGAGAAGCAGCTATGACAGTTATGTCTACTTTAATAAGAGTGCTGATAGGTCTTTTATATATCTACTCTTATATGTCGATGATATGTTGATAGCAGCCAAGGATAAAGAATAGATTAGAAAGGTCAAAAACCAGCTTAGTAAGGAGTTTGAGATGAAAGATTTAGGAGCAGCAAAGAAGATACTTGGAATGGAGATTCTGAGAAATAGAAAGGCATGTAAATTGTACCTAAGTCAAAAAGGGTATATTGAGAAAGTTCTGTACAGATTTAATATGCAGAATACTAAACCTGTTAGTACTCCATTAGAGGCTCATTTCAGACTTTCATCTGTTTTATCTCCAAAATCAGATGATGAGATTGATTATATGTCTCAAGTTCCATATTCTAATGCTGTGGGATCTCTCATGTATGCTATGGTTTGTTCTCGTCCAGATTTGTCATATGCATTCAGCGCTATTAGTAGATACATGGCGAATCCTGGTAAAGAACATTGGGAAGCAGTTGAGTGGATTTTTAGATACTTACATGGCTATACTGATGCTTGTTTGCAATTTGGGAGAACTAGAAGTGGAGTCGTTAGATATGTTGATTCTGATTTTGTTGGAGACCTTGATAAAAGAAGATCTCTCACTGGGTATATTTTCACCATTGGTGACTGTGCTATCAGTTGGAAAGCTACCTTACAGACTACAGTTGCATTGTCTCCTACTGAGGTTGAATACATGGCTATTGCTGAAGCATGTAAGGAAGCTATTTGGTTGAAGGGACTATTTAGTGAACTCAATGAAGACTTACAATTGACCACAATCTTTTGTGACAGTTAGAGTACTATTTTTCTCACAAAAGATCAGATGTTTCATGAGAGGACCAAGTACATTGATGTGCGGTATCATTTTGTTCGTGATATTATTGCTCGAGGTGATATAATTGTGAGCAAAGTTAGTACTTATGATAATTCTACTGATATGATGACTAAGACACTTCCTGGAGACAAGTTTAAGCATTGCTTAGATTTGGTTGGTGTTACTTACTGAGTTTTGCCTTCTTTGTGGAAGAGATGGAGAATATATTTTTTGTCGAAGATTAAAGTTATTCCTTAATTGGAATTCGTGTCAAGGTGGAGATTGTTAGAGTTCGTGACTCGAATTCTATTTGCCCTGGTCTGAAAACTTCGCGGTACGACATATGTGGACCATTTTGTCCGTATAGTTTTCGTCCGTACACATATGTATTTTTGGGTTTTTGAGATTATATATATTTTAGGCTCGGTCGTGTAAAATCTATATTCTGTACCTTATTTTTCGACATAGTAAAATTTCCTCATCTGCCAGTGGTTTTTCCCAATTAGGGTTTTCCACTTAAATCTGTGTATTCTTATTTTTTATCTGTTTTTGTCAATTATCATTTAGTAATTCCTAACAGAAATATCAAGCTTGACATAACTCTTTTGGGTTTGGAGCCATTTTGGAAAATGAGGACCCAACTAGCAAGATCCAAGATATATATATTTCAACTGAAAGGGAGGAGTCCAACTAGAAATGACGTTGAAAACTAAATCTAAGTTAGATGTTAAATCCAAATGACGTAGATTAAAGAGCTTTGGAAAATGAGTTTCTGACATCACACCCTTAAAGGAATTTCTGGAAATATCCAAAATTTTCAGCTATAATAGTTGACCTATACTTTCGGATGCATTTCAATTTAACTGATTTGAGCGAAGCAATAGCTCTATCAGAGAAGGATACAGAGTCAGATTACGTAATAATCCCATAATTCGATTCCACCTTAAATCTTGTTGTAAATAGGAGATTTTTAAGGCTAGAAAGATTAAGGAAAAAATTAGAGAGAATTTTGGTGGAAGAGAAGAACTTGTATTACTACTTGAATTGTTTCTCTTTTGTTTGATGCAAAGAGTATTCTATTTATACTACTCCAAGGAGATTCTAGATACTCTATGTAATCTTCAACCACCTAATTAATTATACAATCTAGCAAATATAAGAATACTCTAGAAACTTAGATATTAAACTATGGGCTATTAGACACACACACTAAAACAAGCCCAACTCACAACGAAGCCTAAATAACTAAACTATGGCCCAAATGAGTCACAAAGAAGTTTATTTCTAACACCCCTCTTAAACTTGATTTGTGACACCTAGTAAATTTCTTAACTTAAGAAAATCTTCATGCTTGAGTGGTTTGGTGAAAATATCTGCCACTTGGTCTTGAGTCTTCACATATTTCAGTTGTACATCCTTTTTTGCAACATATTCCCTTATATAATGGTAGCGGGATTCGATGTGCTAGCTTCTACTATAGAAGACAAGATTTTTTGCCAAAGCAATTGCTAATTTATTGTCAATATAGATCTCAGTGGGTTCATTCTACAGAATACATATTTTCTTCAATAAGTTTCTTAGCCAAATCGCATGACAGACACATGATGTAGCTGCAATATACTCTGCTTCACAACTTGAAAGTGTGACGATTGGTTGCTTCTTAGACATCCATGTGAAAGCAGTGCCTCCCATAAAGAATATAAAACCACTTGTACTCTTTCGATCATCTAAGTCTCCACTCCAATCACTGTCACTATAACCCACAAGATTATAGTTATTAGATGATGAATATCGTAAGCCAAAGTTAGTTGTACCTTAAATATATCGAAGGATTCTTTTGGTAACTTTCAAGTGAGTGGTTGTTAGAGATTCCATAGGATAGTTTAACCTAGGATTTAAAAGAGTTTGAGAGGACCTCTAATTCCTTTGAAGCCATTATCAAAGAACTATTGAACATAATGAATTCTTAATTTCTAGGTTCAGAATAGAGATAATAGAATCGAGATTTAGGAATGATTTCACTTGGCACTCGAGAGAGTGAGTAGAAATATCTTTGGATTCCTGGCTTATAAACTAGGAATAATTGATTAGAATATAATTGATGATCAAAAGACATAGTTGATGGTTAGGTGAATTTAATCCCCCAGTACATTTATATATTGAGTTTCCATATTTTATTTATGTATTTATATTTATATTATTTTTATTTATAAAAGTATAAACTCATTTGGTTTGATTGCCTAGATAAAGTTAGGTCACGAAAATTCCGTTAATTAACGATAATTTAGCACTAAATTCCTCGTGAGATCGACAACTCTATACTTATAACTTTATTACTTATATACGGCTCGTACAATTGGGGTAATTTTACGTATATGAATTTTAAACGTAACAAGTTTTTGGCACTATTGCCGAGGAATTGGTATTTTAGATTTTTGTTGATATCGAGAATAAGTTACTTGATTTTAATTTAGGCGTTTATTTTTCGTTTTTCATTCTTATTTTTAAATATTTATTTTGAGAGGTACTTAGAGATGTTAGATTAATAAGTCCTCTTATAATTTGTTCAACTAGACTCAGAGCTATTTTATTGTACATGGTAGAGATACAAGGAGTTGTTCACACTATGTCTGAATCATGGTTTATCCCCAGAGTATCAAATACAAAACTTCCTCCACAACGTTCGACCCGAAACAAGATTATAGGTTGATAGAGGAAATGGTATCTCCTTTATCTACTAACTATCCATTGATGAAGCCTATTCATTGTTGGAAGATATAGCCGACATTGACTATCAGAGTTGGAGTTATCTACCAAACTACCTCAATTTGGAAGATAACTCTAAAATTTCGGCGCTATGTTGTGATACTACATCATCAAGAGAAGCCTTTTCCCAACCTTGAATATCTTTATGTATAATTTTTGGAGGACACAAGACTTCGTCATGAGGAGTGAGAGAGAAGAGAGACTATTCCTAGTTCACAATTTGAGTCCCTTTATGACTCTCTTAAGGCGATGACAAAAGTAGTGGCTATAATTGATATACATATCACAAATAATGATGAAAGCCACCATCAGGAGTTGAGCATAAGCGGAAGAACTTTGGGTTTATTTGTTGATAACGACTCAAGTAAAGAGGAAAATTAAGAGTTGACCAATGAGGAAGAATCACAAAACAACACTTATGAATCTTCACCTTTTGATATCCAAATCATTATGTCACCACTATTCATCAAAGATTACATTTATGATGATCCTATATGGCCAACACCTCTACCACCACCTCTAGCACTATTTTTTCAAACCTACTAACCACATGTGCCAGAGCCGAGACAAGTTGAGCTTACAGGCTGATCACTTCCATACATCGCTAAGCTTGGGGCATTTTTCAAAACCAAGACCTATTTGTTATGTTGTATGACATATACTAGGGGTGAAAGCCGCTATTTGACGAGCTTCACCAATGTGTGCATGAATAAGCCTAAGGAAGCAATTTATGGAGAGGAGTCTCACATAACCCAACATAGAGCCGCCTTGCTTAGAGCACTACATTGACCAACCTTAATAGGAGGTGAAAATATCTCGCATCCCTGATATATGCTCTTTTCTCTTGTGCTTATATTGAACATTTAAATTTTGAGAACATTGCCAATGTTGAGTTTGGGGGTGAGAGTATGACTTCGCTTGTGTGTTGGTTGTTTTGACTTTTCTTCCTATGAGTTGGTCTCTTTTGGCAAATCTTTTATTCATTCTTGTTTTCTTTTTCTTGTTTGAATAAGTTGTGAGTTTTGTTGATATGAGATAATTTTTTTATTGATAATGAGTTGAGTCACTAAATTTCCTTTAGGTCTTTTAAAATGCAATTCATTGAAATTGTTTATGTGCTTGACTTGCATTAATTGAACCTTACTCTTGATTCTATATATTTGAGTATGATAATCATAATCACTTGACTCTTTGAGCTGTTGGAGAGAACTTGTGTGCATTAGATAGGTATTGATATTCCATGAGCTCTAGAACCCATTTGAGTGAAGTTTGAGACAAAATTCTATGTTAGGTGTCATTAGAGAAATTATTTAGGCTATTTTTGGATTATTTGAGCCTTTCATGCTAATCTTGATATATTGTCATCCTAGTACACTCACTTTGAGCCTATTTGTACCTTTTCTTTTCTACCATGTTTTTGCCAAACCAAAATAATGATCACCAACCTTATCCTTAAGTATGTTGATTGTTTTAAAGAGTTATTTTGTGTTATGTTCATGTTGGGAGGAAGGATGGTGTTATGAAGTAATAAAAGAGAGAGAGAGAAAAGAGAATAATTTGGTAAAAATTTTGTGTCCTTAACCTCCATTTTGTTTTTCAACATTGAGGACAATATTGATTTTGAGTTTGGGAGAGATTTTTTATTTTCA
This sequence comes from Parasponia andersonii, assembly GCA_002914805.1. Lineage (NCBI taxonomy): Eukaryota > Viridiplantae > Streptophyta > Magnoliopsida > Rosales > Cannabaceae > Trema > Trema andersonii. The sequence continues at coordinate 105,717 of JXTB01000399.1, forward strand.
TCCTTTTGTCTTATTTCATATCTTTTATTTCCAAAAAAAAAAAGAAAAGAAAAAGAAAAAAATTCAATAAGTATTTGGTGAAGTGTTGATAGAAGAGAAATTTAGTCGAAAAAAAATTATGGGAGTACTATTTGGTGTACCAAGGAATAACTCTACAAAAGTCCTGGATTAATATGCTTAAGAGTGATTTGAACCTCAATTTTTTTCCCGAAATTACCTTACCTTTGTCCAAGCCGATATTACAAGCTTAATGAAAGACCTCTTGATCTTTGATGACATACTAACATATATTCATGGAGAGCAATATAAAAAATGGGCATATGGTAGTTCTAAATTGCATCATATAGAGATCTTTTAGTGTTGATCGAAACAGACAAGTCTATCTAAATTTCATTTTATTAAGTGATATTATTTTTGTACACACTTACATATTGAGAATCTTGTGTGGAGTTAAATTGATACTTGAAGTTGACAATCTAGACAATTTCAATGTTTGCATTTCATTTGAGCTTGAAATATTTCGTGATTTCGGAGATACTTGCACAGTTTTTGATTCGATATGAAACTCACACTTTGATGTTTATGTCATTAGTACTTGATTTGTGTTTTGCTTTTCTTTTTCTTGATTTGTTTTCTTGAGAACAAGCAAATATTCGAGTTTGGGGGTATTTGATGAGTGATTAATTCACTCACAAATCAAGTATCATTCACCTTAAATAATTGAAAGTTCTCAAGCTTTTATGTTGGTTTGATGTATTTTTGCTTTATTTTTGTAGTTCTTATAAATCAATGAGAATCAATAAATATTGGTGGCAAATATGGAAATTTCAACTATTAGGAATGAAAGTTGAATCTGATATGAACGCAAGAAAAATCAGGCAAAACCAAGTGGCGCCATCGGGAAGAAAATCTATCGTGCTGAGTTCTAGAGCCGAAAGTGTCACGACACTGTAATAATAGTGTCGCAGCGCTGCCTGGAAAACTGAGTTACAGAGGTTATAGCACCAAAGCGTTTGCTAGGGAGCGTCGCAGCACTACACAGCATTTGAAAGCGTGTTTGTAGTGAGCTTTTAGAGCCAATCTGAACCCTTGATACCATCTAATCTAGTAGTTGACATTCTATCCAGCCTAGGTCATTTTGGAACTCCTTATATAAATTCTTATGCCTCTATAGCAACAGTGGAGAGTTAGAAAGGAAACACATACTTGAAAGCTCTAAATTCATAGAGAGAAGAAAGCTTTATAGCTAAAATATAGAGAGGAAGCTTGAGAGAGTTACTTAAAGAATTAAAGCTTGAAGTTCTACCTCTATAAAAGAGTTTTTCTCATCCTCTTTCACATCCTAATCTCATTTAAATTTTGTATTGTACTTGATTTTTAAATATATTTGATTATATGAAATTCTTGTTGAGATTAGTATTGGATTCTCCTATCTTGGACTAATTGTTATATGCTTGGAGAATGATGTAACTTAAACATTGATTCTTTGTCTTGATTTTTAATATGTTTTTTGATGTTGTTCTTGAATTTATTTATGCTATTCCATACTTAATACTTCTCAACTAATTAGCTACTAGTTGAATGATTTAGTTACAAGAATTTGGCACTTGGGAAAGGAAATTTTAGACAACCATAAGATAGTTTAATCTAGGATTTTATAGAGTTTGAGAAGACCCATAATTCCTTTGAAGCCATGATCAAAGAATCATTGAACATAATGAATTCTTAATTTTTAGGTTCAGAATAGAGATATTGGAGCCGAGATTTAGGAGTGATTTCACTCGGCACTTAAGAGAAGGAATAGAAATATCTTTGGGTTTTTGACTTATAAACTAGTAATAATTGATTAAAATGAAATTGGAGATCAAAAGACATAGTTTATCGTTAGGTGAATTCAATTTCCTAGTATATTTGTACATAGAAATTTCTATATTTTATTTATGTATTTATATTTATATATTTTTATTTAATTATAAATTCATTAAATTTGGTTGCCTAGACAAAATTAGGTTACGATAATTCTGATACTTAGCGTTAATTTAATACCTGATTCCTCGTGGGATTGACATCTTTATACTTATTATTTTATTACTTATTTACAACCCGTGCACTTGCAGTTATTTTATGTATATGCATTATAGCATAACAATTATACATTTATTCTTAAATTTCAAAACAAATTAGTATAATTAAGAAAGCCGGATTGTAATTTCACAACTTTTGCACTTTTTTTCCTTCACGCATACCAAACAATATTAAGAAAACATATTTTTCTTTCTATTACACATATTTTCTTTCTTTCCTCTTTTTTCCTTCTTTCCTTTTTTCTTTCCTTTCTACCAAATATAGTCTAGGAGGAAAAACAGAAAGGAAGAAAAAAGTAGGAGGGAAAAGGGGAAGAAAAAGGTTTAAATTGATTGTTTGGTAGAAAGAAAAATGGAGAGGAAGAGGAAATGGAGGAGAAAAAGAGAGGGAAAAAAGTGAGATGGGGCAAGAAAAATGAATGAAAAATACTTTGGCCAATCGCAAAAATATATTTATTAAATTAGCCATGTATATTAATTTTTAAAATCATTATATTGAGAGTAAAATAGTCAAATAAGTTAGTTTTCTTTCCTCTCTTCATGCCAAATAACTATAAAGAAAGAATACTTTTATTTCTATCCTACATTTTTCCCTCTAATTTTTTTTTTCCTTCCTATGTTCTTTCCACTCTATCAAATATAGCCTAAATATGAAGATACAAGATCTCAAAGTCTTCTGTGGACTAACATAAGTGTGCCACTAACATGGTGGAAGACTTACAATTGTGCCACTAATTAACATGATGGAAGATTTGCAAAGTCCTTACACCCAAGACTACCAAATTCTTGGATCCCCTAGGAAATATTGACATATTAATATGATATGTCTATACGAAGTCCTGTATTGCGGGCATTCTCATTGGTGAGACATTGTATTGATATTCGTCCCAAGCTTCTTTGTTTCAACGTCTTGCATTGCTTTCCACACCTCCAATGATATTTGTCACTCCCAAGAACCGTCTTCCCCCAATTGGGATCTGATTCAGGAAACTACTCTGTGGTCTGATAAGTAATGAGTTTATTTTCTTGCAAAAAGATATACAAGGACTTAAACTCGATGCCAAAACTTTTGTGATTCTAGTCTTTCTTGATCAAGTATGTTTAACCATGGAACCAGCGCTACTTTTTTTCGCATCAAAACAGTTGGCTAGTTACTAAACTACTCTTAGAAATAAAATAGTGTACTTAAAAAGCAGAATGAAGTAAACAGGGCACGTATGGACATACGCAAAAAAAAAAAAAAAAAAAAAAAAAAAAAAAAANATAGAGGGGAAAAGAAAAAATGAGACTAAAGGGGATGAAAAAATGGTAAGTAGGCTCTACAAAATTTTTCTTCTCCAAATTAGAGAAAAAATAGGAAGGAAATAGAAATTGTTTAACGAATAAATTTAAGTTTCTAAATTACCCTTAAATATTAATTTTAAAAATCATTATATTAAAAGTAAAATAATTATTTAAAATAAATGAATTTTTTTTCTCCTCTCCATACCAAAAAACTATAAAAGAAAAATACTTTCTTTTATATCTTACACATTTTCTTTTTCTCTTATTTTTTTTTTCCTTCCTATTTTCTTTCTTCTCTACCAAATATAGTCTAAAAAACAGACTTTCTTCTGGAAAAACTAAAAGTAAATAATAATAATTTAGACTATGGTCCTTCAATATTTCCTGAGATGCTGTTCACGAAGGTCAAGAGGGTATTGACTCGTTGTGTTTCTATTCACCAAAGTATTTGAACAACTATTTTTTCTACATAACATAAACCATCCAGCAATCTTTAATTAGAATTTTATCTCAGTAACAGCAATACAAATACAGGAAATTTTTTTTTCTATTCTTTATTTTTTTTCCATTTCAAGAAAAATATTAGACGACAAGGACGGGAAAAAACATCAAGAATATATATCCCTTAATGGCCAAACTTATACCTTCAGTGTTGATCTGTTACTCGAAAAAAGTGACCACCTAGAAATCAATGTACTTATCTCAAGCAGTTCTTCTCACAGTGATTACAGTGCTGGTAATTCTGAAAAAAGATTTCGAAAAAGTGATTTTATCGAATACGATTACTGCAGTTTTATAAATAAATCAAGAATGCATGAGAATTATTGTTTAAAATTTTTCTTAAATCTTTATAAATAAAAAAACGTAGGATCGTTAATTTAAAATAAATCAATTCATAGATCTTGGTTTAAATAAAATTTAGAAATGTTTCACAACTATTAAGTCTTTCTGTCTATTATCTATAGCTTATTGAATGATCTGACATATTGACACCTTTTTTATTCCCAACGATAAATGAGTAAAACGATCTGAAAGATGTTCTTTATTCTCCTTGATTATATGCTTACAACCATAAGTATCTCTCCCTCGACGACTATGAATGAGTATAGGATTTTTCATAGAGTGGCTAGGTTATCTCTTACTTTCCTTTTTTCTCTTTATCACATAAAATCTATGGTCATTGTGGTTGTCAATGGCACGTAGCACTTCTGTACATAGATTGGAGAACTTATCCCTTATTTTACTAGATAGGTGTAAATCTTATTGGATTTATTGGGCTCAACTGACCATTTAATTAATATTGGACTATATATAAGATAGATAAGAGACTTATAGATCTAAGTAGTTTAAGATCTAATACGTCAATTACCTATAGTCATAATTAACTATTAATTATGAATAGGTCTTATCCATTAATATTAGGGCACTTCATTATAGGTCTAATATTGCATTCTTAGACTAAATATCATATATTTTTTGTGAAGCTAATTAACACTTCAATTAGTATGATCTATTTAGTATATATTATACCTGCAAATATATCTATCATATAATGACGTACTAATGGGGTGAAATTACTGCATTACCGCTCTAGTTCATATTTACTTTTGAGTTGATATTTTTCATCTAATAAATAATAACTGACTCCGGTGTTTGTAATAGACATAGTCAAATTTATAAAATGAAAATCGATGCCAAGTTTTTATTATCCAATTCTTTGAAAAAACGCAAAGTGACACTATATACATGCTGTCCAAATCATGAAGAGCGCTATCGTCAATTCACAAATTTTATTTTCTAAGATACTAGAGTTCGAACTAAAGAATCAGAACTAATCCTTTAATAAGTCAAAATGATAAAATTTACGAAAATAAGTTCAACAATCACTAGGATTAAGATAATTATTTGTAATAGTACAAGATTAGTGAAAGATAGAATATTGAGATATGACACATAACTTAAAATTCTATTTTCAAATACTATTTTCATTTGGTCTAGTTCAATATACTTATAACTTTCTTATAATATACTAATATTTTTATCCGAAGTCAGACACTATAATGATTGGAGACTTCATTAATCTCATTGAAATAGACAATACTATAATTTATAAAAGAATAAAAGATTCCATCTTTATTTATAGAATAAAATTTTTTTATTTAGATATAATAAAATAAAGAATTTAGTCTCTCATACTTCACACGAACAATTCTTTATTACTCATTATTAGTCATGAAAACTTTTACATGTTTGCATAATAGAGAACATAATATCATATGTATATAATTAGAACATAATATAAATTTTTTTAACAACAAATATATAACACTTAAATCCAATAAATATTATTTAAAATATCTAATAATGAAATTACTCTCTAGGGCATATTTCCAACATACAATATAGCCTACCAGAGAATATTCAAAACTTCAATCCATGTTTGCAAAATGATTAGAAGGTCTACTAATTATTAGGGAAATAACCTCTCTAGTAGATACGCTGAATTGTGAAAGTGATAAATAAAGCAAAATAAGAAGACACAATCACTACTAAAAATGTGTACTATCACGGCGCGTGTACGGAAGTGCTGTGATAAACGGTGAAATACCACGGCACCTAAAAAGGGCCGTGGTATAGAATCTTTAACGACTCCTAATAGGCACCGTTGAATATAACTTTCATGGCGCCTATAAGGTACTGTGATACATATCTACTACGGTGCCTAAAAAACGCCGTGGTATTTAACTTTCACGGCGCCTATAAGGTATTGTGATATACTTTTCTCGACGCCTATATGGCACCGAGGTAGGGGCCCTATATAAAGGATCCAAAAAAACGAGACCATGTCACTTCCCTTTTACTTTTCTCACCCTTTTCCCTCTTCACTTCCAGTCGCAGCCAGTCTCCCCCTTCCACCATTTTCACCATTTTTTCTGGTAAACAAGGTATGTTTAAGCTTTTAAACTCGTTTTTGTCACTAAAATTAGATTACTCATTGTCTTAACCATGATTTTAACCAATTATTTTGTAAAAATTTCATATTTTAGGTTATATTTGAAAGAGTTTATATTTAGAACTCTAATTTATCAAATGTAAATATCTTGAGCACGCATTGATAATCTTTACTTGAGCACGCATTGATAATCTTTACTCTTGTAATGCCGAGTTAGACTATTTATTTAGTAGAAATCTTATTTTTGGGTATATTTTGCTATTTAAGAGAAAATTAATCCGAAATTGTTATTATTTTATTGCTATTTTTTTTATTTATTTTAGGTGAAATGTGAGTTCATTTAGTTGTAAAAAGTTTCAAATTGAAGGTGTGTTATATGAATTTATACTAATTTCATGTTTATTTACTAGAAATCATATATTAGGTTATACTTTTTAATTTCCATCATTAGTGTCAATTAATCCAAATTTATGCAATTTTAATTGAATATTGTGTAGTTTTTTTAGAAATTTACATATTCAATGTTTAATTTAAAGTATTGTGGATTATAGATGTTTAATTTTATTTATCATTTTAATTTGCGTATAGGTTTTGGTAGAAGTTAGAGTACTTAGATTACTTGTGAATTAGCAAACTGAGCAAACTGAGGTATGTTTTCTCAAATTTTTTTCTTTTATTGACTTATGCATGTCACTTTCACATTGATTTTATCTTATTATTTTTGAAAATTTAAACTAGATGAGATATGATATCATATAGGAAATTATATGTTGTAGTGATATGATGATGTTATAATTGTGTGGGATTGGTTGAGTTTATTATTTGTGTTGATATTATTTTACCATATGTTATATTTGGTTGATTGACAAATTGTTTGTAACAAATGAGACTATTTAAGAATAAATTAAGTTCTGAATTTGGTAATACTTAGAAATATAAGAATAATTTGAAATGAGTGTTAATTTATAATTGGTGGTTTAGTTACTCAATTGGTTAATGCTAGAAATAAGGGAGATTATGTACAATTTTTTATGGTACACAATTTAGTTAGTTTTTTATATCAATTGTTTTTTTTTTTTTTTTCAATTGTGCTTAGAATGGATAAAGAATGGATATTGGCGGATAGACTATCGACTGAATATAGAAAGGGAGTTGATAGCTTTTTGGAGTTTGCTATTAAAAATGTCAAAGATTTCAATTTAACTCCATGTCCGTGTATTAAATGTGGAAATTTTCAAAAGATAAGTGTTAAAAAGATAAAAGAACACTTATATTTCAATGGAATAGATCAAAGTTATAAACAATAGATTTGGCATAGTGAAAAGATTCCAATTACCCGATTTTCGTCAAAGAAGAGTATAAGAGATGATTATGAGTTAGATTTAAATGATGACCTTTTTGAAATGATTGATGATGCACATTATGAAACAGATGTAGATCCTCTTAAGTTTCAATCATTGCTTAATGATGCTGAGAAACCGATCTATCCGAGTTGTACAAAATTTACAAAATTGTCTGCATTATTGAAATTGTATAATTTGAAAGCAAGATATGGATGGAGTGATAAGAGTTTTTCAGACTTATTAGCTTTACTAGGAGGATATTGTCAAATGATAATGAGATGCCACCTTCCTTTTATGAGGCTAAAAAGATTTCATGCTCATTGGGTATGCAATATGAGAAAATTTATGCTTGCCCAAATGATTGTATTTTATATCGAAAGAAATTTAAAGATGCAATTTGTTGTCTAATATGTGGTGAGCCTAGGTGGTAACAGAATAAGAATTCTAAAGNNAGACATCCAGCCGATTCACCGGCTTGGAAAACAATAGATTACAAATAGCCTTCTTTTGGAAGTGATCCAAGGAATCTTCATCTTGGTCTATCTGCAGATAGTATTATCCTCATACAACTCTAAGTATCAAATATAGTTGTTGGCCTGTAATGATTATAATCTATAATCTTCCTCCATAGTTGTATATGAAAAGAAATTTTACACTTCTTACAATGTTAATATCAGAACTTAGACAACCTGGTAATGACATTGATGCATATTTAGCCTCGTTGATTGATGAGTTGAACAGTTTGTGGAATGATGGTATGAAAGCCTATGATGCATATAAGGATGAAGATTTTACTCTCAAGGCTGTCTTACTATGGACAATCAATGACTTCCCTGCATATGAGAATTTGTGTAGGTTTTTCACTAAAGGATATAAAGCATGTCCTATTTCTGATGAGAAAACAAGTTGTCAGTTCTTAACACATGCTAGAAAATTGAGTTATATAGGCCATAGAAGATTTTTACCTCGCAAACATATATACAGAAATTGGAAAAAAATATTTAATAGTTTTCAAGAATTTGAATTGGTACCATAACCTTTAACTGGGATAGAGATACTAGAAACAGTCTCTAAGCTCGAATTTAGGCTTAGAAAGGTTAAAATAAGTGATATCAGTAAAAAAAGAAAAAGATGCAGTTATGTGAAGGTTGTAAAAACCCCAAAAAGTTGTTGGAAGAAGAAATCTATATTCTTTGAGTTGGAGTATTAACAACATTTACTTTTGAGATATAACTTAGATGTCATGCATATTGAGAAGAACATATGTGATAGTATAATTAGAACTTTATTAAATATTCCAGAGAAGAATAAGGATAGAATTGGTATCCGCATGGATCTTGTTGATATGGGTATTCGAAAAGAGTTAGTTCCTAAAGTGGGGGAGAAGCGAACATATTTACCTCCTGCTTGCTTCACATTGAAAAGGGAAGAAAAATATTAATTGTGTCAATCTTTATTTAATGTGAAGGTTCCTGAAGGCTATTCTTCTAATATTAGAACATTAGTGAATATGAACAATTTGAAACTAGTTGGACTTAAATCTCATGATTGTCATACACTAATGTAACATCTGCTACCTATAGCAATCAGGTATGTATTACCTTAAAATGTTCGATATGCAATCACCAGATTATGCTTATTTTTAATGGAATTTGTTCTAAGGTGGTCGATGTATCCAAGTTAGACGAACTACAACGTGAACTTGTTGTAACATTGTGCATGTTCGAGCAGGTTTTTCCTTCTAGTTTTTTTGATATAATGATACATCTTACTGTACATTTGGTTAGAGAAGTGAAGTTATATGGTCCTATTTATTTAAGATGGATGTATCCATTTGAGAGATACATAAAAATTCTAAAAGGATATGTTAGAAATCGAAGCCGGCCAGAAGGATGCATTGTAGAGTGTTATATCACAAAAGAAGCTGTTGAGTTTTGTTCTGAGTATTTGACAAATATAGAAGCTATCGGAGTACCCACATCTTCAAATATTAATAAAAGCGTAAGTAATGGTGTCGTGTATACAGTTAAACAAGAACAACTAGACTAAACATATCGTACTGTGTTACAAAATATAGCTGAAGTCCAACCTTTCATCGAGAAAGTTTTATTGTGAATTAGATTTGTATTGATTGAATATTGAATTCTTTAATAATAATGGTTTACTTTGGGGATGATTTGTTGAAGGGAGCATATAAATTGGATCAAAACACAATTCTCAATGAAATCAAAAAGAGAGAAGTGGATCCATGATGAACATCATCGAACTTTTGTTAGTTGATTTCGTGAACGGATAATTCTAATTAGTTATTACAATTAATAATTTGATTTCATTTTTCCCTATTTTAGAGTATGAGTACTAATATGTTGGGTTTTCTAATTATTAATTTTGCATTTTGAATAGATTGTAGTTGAAATGAACAAGGCAACACATAATCTATCTGATACATTGAAATGGATATCATGTGTACCATCATTGGATGTAATTAAGTATAATGCTTATCAAGTTAACAGCGTTCATTTTTGCACAAGAGACCGCGATAACATAAGAACAACCCAAAATAGTGGGGTAAGTATTGTTGCAAAAACCATACAATTTTCAATTTCGAAGGATAAAAACCCAATAGAGGGTGATGGTATACTATGGCGTTATCGAGGAAATTTGGGAACTTGATTTTGTCATATTTCGGTTCCCGGTGCTTATGTTTCAATGGGTGGAGAGTAACCATGGGGTTAGAGAAGATGAGTTAGGCTTCACTTTAGTTGATCTAAACCGGATAGGTCACAAGAATGATCCATTTATATTGGCAACACAAGCAAAACAAGTATTTTACGTCAATGATCTATTTGATGCTCGATGGTCAATTATTCTTGCAACAAAACCAAAAGAATATCAAAATTTAGGAATTAAAGATGAGAACAAAATACTTATTGCTCATGAAATATTCTCAAAAGGAGTTTCGGTGGAGGCTTTGATAGAAGACGTTAATGAAGGTGATGTTACATGTTTACGAGATGATGGTGAAGGTATTTGGATTGATAATCAAATAAAGAAACCAATGAGGTACAAATCAAATAAGTTATATATTTTTGTTTCATTTTTGTATCTTTATGGATTGATGTTTTGTTTTTTTAAATATATTATCTCTTATGTTTACATGCTTATTATTTTCTATCTTAATTTTTGATCTGTATTTGTAGTTTTATTATTTAACAGGTAATTATTGACATGGAAAATGAAGGTGCAGATGATGTTTATCAATTTACACCATCACAAAGTAGTCAAGGAGAAAGAAAACACAAAAAGAAACCAAGAGGAACGACTCAAATGAAGGAGTTGATTATAAAAAGAGGTGATAAAAAAAAAGAAGTTGTCACGTACAATGAATGGGGACAACTAACTAGGGATGAAGGTAAATATTTGGCGAGCTTTTGTGGTCTTATGGTTCGTCGCAAGATCCCAATAAACATTAATAACTGGATGCTTGTACCAATGGACCTAAAAGATGAGCTCTGGCATATAATATTGGTATGAACATGAATCTTTTATTTCATATTTATTAGAATATATATTTGATATTAACATTATTTCTTTTACATTGTAAGAAACATTTGTATTGGACTACAAAGCAAAAAAAGAAACTTTAAAAAGTTGTGGAAAAATATGGAGAGATTTTAAGTCTAGGATTACAACTGAACTGATTTATGAGTATAGACATACTTGTCCAGAATTATTAGAGCACCCTCCAGCATCATATATACCATGGATTGAACCTAAAGTTTGGGATGAGTTTGTTAAGAAAAGAGTAAGTGCAGAATGGGAGGAAGCTAGGAAAGTACAATAGGGAAGAGTACCGCAAAATAAATATCCACATTGTATGTCTTGCTTGGGTTATGCTAGATTAGAAGCTAAGATTGAAAAAGACGAAGGCCGATGTGATATTGATAGATCCGAGATATAGAGTAGAGGATGCATCCCTAAAAAAGGAGGTCATACTGAGAATATCAAAGTGATAGTTGATAGAATTGTAAGTTGCTTATTACAACATATTGATTATATTAATTTGTAATTTTGGTAAAAGTATAACATAGTCTAATGTTCAATTCTGTACATGTTTTATAGGAAGATTATAATCAACAATTCCAAGAGGGAAATCTCAAGATAGACGGTTCTAATGATATCTTTACAATGGCTTTAGACACTCCTGAATATTCTGGATGTGTACGGGGAATGAGATTTCACATTAGCCACAGACAATATTTTCATCAACTTGTTCCAACAAAGAAGTAACAATCATTTGATTTGAAACAATGACAAGATGAACAAACACGCAAGATGCAAGAAATGCTTAATAAACAAGAAGAACGGTTCAAAGCAGAATTGCTAAGATTTAAGCAGGACAACAAAGTAATGTTGGTGATTCTAATACAACTCCTTCACGGCCAGAAGTTCAAAGGGAAGAAGTGCAACCACAAGAGATACATGTAAATCCAATAGTGGGTATAAGAACATCTTTACTACTCAAAAAAGTATGTTTATATGAGTTTCTTTCTTATTTGTTTATTAACTACTTGTATTTATAAATTGCGTTTGATTTTTTATATTGTAGAACCGACCATGCAAGCTTGCAGTGGGGTCTCGTGATAACATAGTTGCTTTAGGACATGTACAAGAGTCAACCTCATCAACTATTATTCACGGCAGAGAATTGGGGGAGAATAATTTTCGTGTATCAGTAGAGGTTGTTTTTGATGCTACAGCTCTAATTCCTATTCCAAATCCAGATGATGATACAAGGTTGGTAGGTGACGCACTTGGATCGCATCTTGTATGGCCTAAGATGCTTGTCATCTTTGAAGATAATTTGGTATGCAGACCCATTTTCCAAATAAATTCATCCTTTATTGAATTCTAATGTGAATTATTAACTTGTTTGTTAACATTTCATCATTTATTTGGATTTTAGGAGTTTAATGATATAAATAGGCATCAAACGAGGAAGAATAAATCTTCACAACCACAATCACTTCAAACACAAGAAAGAGTACATCCACAAAAAAAGAAATCGGAATCTATTATACAAACACAGTTTAGATTTGTTGATGGTGCACTAGCTTCTATAAGATTACTATTAAATACTATTCAAGGAGTGGTTGAAGGTGTCGTTTTTAATGTTCCCTTTAATGAACGAAGTGTTTGGAGAAGCTTTTCATTTACCCGTATTCAAAGAAGACATAATTGAGTTTTGCATGTTACAAAAGATTGGGGCCATACCTATTATGTTATACATGAGGTGAGAAGTTTATTTTTTTATATATATAGAACTTCACATATATACATGTATCTATAGTTGGCAATTATATAATACAACACTTAATTCACGTTGCATTTTGTACTTATAGGCATTTACACCATTTAGTGACCCAATATGGCTATCGAGCTAGGTATATGTTCATGGATCCTAGTGCAGTTGCTACAGAAGGTGGTTCACATGAGGATCGTGCTATTAGTTTAGCAACCTGGATGTTATCCATGGAGAATGAACATTAATTTCTAATTACACTTTGAAATCATGGGTAAGATTTTAAACTTAATAAATTGTCATATGATCAACTACTTCCTATATGAAGTTAATTGTTACATATTAATAATCTTTATCATCAATTTTATGAGTAGAGACCATTGGATATTGCTTATCATTTATCCTCTCAAAGATTATGCATGGTTTCTAGATCTTCTCGGCTTAACTTTCTATGAGGAAATTGGTTTAACAATGATCGAGTAAGTTCTCTAATAGTTATTTTGTTATAGTTCAATTTCTTATGGTATTTTTAGTTATGGTTGCTATTGCTAACTTTTTATTATTGTGTTTGCACATTTGCAATTCAAAGTGCATTCAAGATATATAATATAGAAAAAGGGAAGAAAGGAAGACCAAATGGTCTGGTTTATAAGTTAATAAAGATACTAAACTTGAATTAATAATACTTGTTGGGTGGAAGATCAATTAAAATTACTTATGTTTACTTTATGCTTATGTATAGTACCCAAGATAACCGACAAGTATTGAGTGCGGATTCTATATATGTAAATTTATAAGAGAAGTCATTGAACAAGTTAATGTTAAATCATTTACCAAAATAGTATGTAACCATATGTTTAATTAATTCTATTCTAATTTATAGTTTGATTGATAACTTTCTAACAAATAAAGTGTTTGAATATATAGTTTAATAGACAAAATTTCTATACAAATGATGATATCAATGGACTTCTTGAAGAGTGAGTCGAAGAACTAATACAATTTCTCATTTGAGGTTCTTAATATTTGTTTATTTAAACTATATGTAGTCTTTGATGATCATGTTAGTTTGGCTTAGAAAACTAATATATACATATATATATATATACTTAGTTTATATAAACTATATGGATATGATTATGATCAAGTTATTATGTTAATTTAATATTAGTATGTAAATATATATTTATACCCCATTTTATTTCAAATATTTGGTGTACGTAATGAATTTGGATTACATTTATAAAATTCCATGGGGTAGTATAGACAAATACGTTACAAATACTCCCTAGAAATATGTACCACGGTGCTTATAAGGCGTCGAGGAAGATTTTATCTACCAAGACGCCTTGGAGGCGCCGAGGAAGATTTTATCTACCAAGACGCCTTGGAGGCGCCGTGAAAGGCATAATACCAAGGCGCTTAACAAGCACCGTGGAAAATTTCTTTCACAGCGCCTCCAAGGCGCCTTGGTAGACATCTTCCTCGGCACCTTATAAGCACTTTGGTATCTAAAAACCAAGGCGCTTATAAAGCGTCGTGGAAGGTGCCTTTCACGGCACCTAATAAGCGCCTTGGTAGACCTTTCACGGCGCCTTATAAGCGTCTTCGTAGCCAAAGCCTATTACGGCACCTGCAACCAAGGCGTTTTTGTGGACGCTATGAAAGGCCTTTCAAGACACTTATAAAGCGCCTTGAAAAGCCTTTTTTGTTGTAGTAAATTTACGTAGTTCACTAATTTGGCTATATCCAAGAAACTATAACAGATCTTTCACTATAGAGAGAAAAATTTACATACTATTTATAATACTCATAACTTACAACCCTAACCCTAATTATACCGAAGAATTTTTTTCACAAAAATTCTCTCAAGAACTTTTTAGTTAAAGCCCTTTTTTTATCTCTTTATATTGGGATTTTTTTTCTCTTTTTATTGGGATGCGAAATGGAGACATCAATTGTGAGAAGATCCTGTTGAATTCATTGATATGTGCTACTACTAAAGCAGTTTCTCCCATCTTTAAATTAAACAACTTCTTTAACAAATGAATTTTGTTGTTTATCGACGGTTTCTTATATATATCTGATAGAATGCTCATCATCTCCATTGTGGTTTTCGCCTCCACTACATTGTGAGCAACATTCCTTGTTAGTGTCAATCAGATTACGACTAATATATGTCGATCAAGGACTTTCTACTCCCCATCCTCCTTTTTCTCGGTTTTACCTTTATGCTGATGTAATTTGTTACTATATAGATAATCTCTAACTTGCAATCTCTAGAATGAGAAATCTGAACCGTCGAATTTGTTGATATTAGATCTCGATTCATCTTTTCCAGCCATCGCTTCTTACTATATATGTATAAGTGAACAATACTATATATATGAATAGTACTATACATATGAACAATACTGTATATGTGAACAATACTATATATGTGAATAGTACCATACGTATGAATAGTACTTAACCTAGTAGTCTGGTATTAGTTGTTAGGGAAATAACCTCCTTAGTAGACACGTCAAATTACAAAAACGATAAATAAAACGAAATAAGAAAACACAATTTACATGATTTATCAATTTGGTTATGTCTATGGGACAACAACAGATCTTTCATGACAGGGAAAAAAATTTACACAGTATTTATAACACTTACAAACTCAAGAAATTTTTAGTTGAAGCTTTTTCTTATCTCTCTATTTTGGGATTTTTTTTTCTCTTGTCGTTAGGATACAAAATGGAGTTGCGAAGTGGTCTATTTATAAGCTAAAATATTTCTTCTTCACATAGTTGGTAGTCTACGATGGCTGCCCATTATCAATAATAATAAGCTTGGATAATGGAAGCAAAAAACACACGTTCTTATATTTCATTATCAAAAATGTAGTTGATCACTATTTTTTACTATTCATATTATTTGATAATTTGACTGACCACATTCTTTGACACTAATAAGTCTACAATAGAATTACCGACAATATTTTACATATAATCCTCTTGGAGCAGAATCAATTTATTACAAAACTACTCTAATTGTTTCACACAACATTACTGCAAAATACAAAACTAGTCTAATTATTTCACACAACATAACTACATATTCCTAGCAATTACATCACGATCGTCACAAATTTTGGATGTCTTATGAATAAGAATACAAGTTATTAGTTGTTGCAAAATACAAAGCTAGTCTAATTATTTCACACAACATAACTACATATTCCTAGCAATTACATCGCGATCGTCACAAATTTGGATGTCTTATGAATAAGAATACAAGTTATTAGTTGTTTATAGAAAGTTCTCAATTCTTTTTTCTTTGCATGGTTAGGAAAGTACAGCCATAGTCAGTCTTTAGCTGCAGCACTTCGACATGAATACACCAAAGTCTCTCACTAGCTATATAATAGCAGTTTCTTAATTGGAACTTAAACAGGCCTTCAATCTGCAAAACCTACAAAGAGGAAAAATGATAGTAATCAATAATATATGTCATTAAATAAAAATATAAATCATTTCTCACAATTTTTTATTTCTTTTCTCTATCAAATATCACTCAAATCTTACCAAATGCTGAAAATTGGAGATAAAATATCCAAGTCAAATGCTTTTAATTTTTAAAATCTGATAAAAAATTCAAAAAAAATGCGCTTGAATTTACAATTAGATGGCTAAGAAATTATAAATTATGTTTAAATAATTATTTTTAATTATTTTTGTAGATGTTAATTGATAATTTTAAAAAATTAAAATATTTCAACAATAATTTTAAATCATAATCGTGATCGTATATGTCAAATCGATAAGATTTGACAATTTTTTTTTTGATATTATCCTTAAACAAAAATGTATAAAACTGAAAAAAGAAAATCGTGGTTGTTTACCATTCTTTCCTCAAAATGACGCCGTTTGGTATAGGTACATAGGCTTCCTAATATAATTCGAGAAATTAGGTTAAATATGCATTATAAGAGGCATATTTTGGCACATATGCTTTCCTCAATAAAACTCTGAAAAATATGCATATACTCACCTGAAATGTCACTTCTACCCTTAATAATTGGTTTATAATGTATATGTCGCTCTTTTCCTCTTTAACCAAACTGTAGCTCCTTATTCCTCCCTCTATATCCTCACAATCTTTCATGTAATCTCATACTTGAATTTATCACACTGTCTAAGGAGGTGAAATTCTAAGAGCAGAAAAGAAGAAAAGGATAAAAGTTGAAAAAACAGAAAAAAGACGTGGCAGAAAGACGGAGGACGGAAATCCGCAAAATAGGTATGTAATTTATATGTTCAAATGTTATGGGTATTGTTTGAAATGGTTTTTAACTGAGTTTCAATATGTTAGGAGCATAATTTATACATTAAAAGTTGTTTACTGGGTCTGGGATTATCTGCAAAAGTCTAGATTTCTCAAAAAATCAGACTGCCTCAATATAAGCATCGAATTTTCGATGTAATTTCGACCATATTTCGATGAATTCTGAGATGTAAGAATTTCGTCGACTATATTTCGATTATAATTCGATGGTAGTCGAATTTTCGACCTATTTTTGATGACTATTTCGATTATTTTTTTCGATGACTATTTCGATTATTTTTTCGATCAATTTTGATGTATTTCGATTACAATTTCGACTATATTTCGACTATAATTCGATGGTAGTCGAATTTTCGACCTATTTTTGATGACTATTCGATGGTAGTCGAATTTTCGACATATTTTCGATGACTATTCGATTATTTTTTTCGATGACTATTTCGAATATTTTTTCGATCAATTTCGATGTATTTCGATTATAATTT